>OZ018398.1:10647502-10755651 GCA_963969525.1 Ontholestes murinus | reverse complement strand
TAAGGCATTCAGGACTAAGCCTCCCTTGCAAGATGCCAAATGAATACCCACATTCTTCTTGCTTTGTCACAAATTACAGCTCTATGATTTTTGAATGAAAGTGAACTATCACAACACCCAAATCTTTAAAGGAATCAGTTCTGGGCAAGGGCATTGAGTTTAACAAATATTTCAAATTGAATGTATCTAGTTGTTCTTGAAAATGTCATAACTTTACATGTAGAGATATTTAAGTTTAGATGGTTGGCAATCAACCTGCAACTTCTCACAAATCTTCCAAACTATCGATCATTTGAAATAATCATCCGCGTACAGTAGGCAATTCCCAAACTCAACAATATCTACCAGATCATTTATAAACAAAATAAAGAACACCGGACCAATATGAGTACCTTTAGGTACACAGGAAGTGGCCATTATCGGATGTGATAAGAATCTATTAATTTTTACTTGTTGTGATCGATTAGATAGGAACCAACCATGACAAAGTCGAGTAGTTGAAACCCAGTAATTTCAGATTGTGAATTAAAACCAAATGGTCAACTCTATCGAAAGCCTTGGAGAAGTCCGTTTAGATAACATCTACTTGTTTGCGTTTGTCCAAGGCCTTCGATAAGAACTATCTGAGCTCAAGTAGGTTAGAAACAGTAGATCTGCCACTTATAAAACCATGTTGCATATTCGAAATCACCGGTCGTGATATCCACGCTAAATAATCACTAACCATCTTATCCAATAATTTGGGAATCGCCGACTGCAATGAAACTCCACAGTAATTCGTTGCCAGAGTGTGACACCCGCTTTTAAAAATCGGATTCAAAAAGCATTGTTTCCAAACATCAGGGAATATCCCTGAACATTAAAATTTAGTAAACAAATTATGATCGGTAAACAAAGCGAGTAAACACAATTGATCAGTAAATAATTGGGACATCAGGACCAACTAGCATTATCCACATACGTGGATATTAGATATACTTTGAAAAACCATTTTCTTTGCGAGTTTCATTAGCGAAATTCCAGAAAGAGCGTGGATTGGAAAAAACATTAGATTCAGCTCTTCTTAAATAGTCACCATAAAGCTTAGTCTACATGTTTCTGCCTCAAATTACTAAAAATTAAATAATCGTTTTGACTTTTAATGTTTTTAAACCTAATATGAGCCAATTTCTTTTTTTTAAGTAAATGGATTAGCTCACCATTAAACCACGCGGGAAAATTTGAATGTTTTTCCTTACCACTTTAGACGGAATAAAACCATTCATACCACTATACAATAAATTGTAGACTTTATTAACAGCAATATTTATATCCGAGTCAGAAAAATATCCTCCCAATTTACCTTAAGTCAGCAGTCATTAAGACCAGAATAGTTGGCACGTTTAAATAGAAAAACCTTCTCATAAGTATCGATAGATTCGGTTCTGGCATTAAAAGGAAGGGATATAGTGTAAGCAGAGTGATGTAGGCAAGTGTTAAGAATAGGGTCTTCTGATATGGATATAGATAAATCGACACAATCTCTAAAAAACAAATCTAGAAAGGTACCTCTAGGGTTTGGAATAATATTAACTTAATTCAAATTTAGAAAGTTATACGCGTTAATTATAGTTTCAGCTTTCTGACTGGGAGAGACAAATGCATAGATTCATCGCATGCGACCAAGTTCAAATTGTAGTCTTCAGAAATTAAAAATTTATGATTACTATGCTACACTTTTAACGATTCCAAGACATTGCAGTGATCTGTATATGTAGCTTCAGAGGAGCCAGGAGGAATATAAATTCCACCAGTAATGTACTTAGTCCCATTAATAATGGCAGAAATAAATAGTTGTTCAATATCGGCATTGCTAGACACCAAGGAAGATTTAAAACAATGTTTCAAAGCAATTAATATACCCCCACCTCTGACACTACTGCCAGTGGCTCTATCGACCCTAAAAACATCATAATTAGGTATATGCAGTTGAATATTGAGGAATTTCCCATACAACCATGTTTCAGAAATAATAATAATATCGTAAACACAACTATTAACGTTAAACATAAATTCCTTTAATTCCGTCCGCATACCTCCCACGTTGTGATAGTAGACTAGTAGTTTTTTGGAGCATCAGATATACCAGTGTGAGAAATTTTCGAAATGTAGGGGACATCATTGCGATATTTTATCATTAGGTCCTTTTCTCCATTCTCTACTCTAGATGTAAGTTGAGTTTTAATTTCCTTAAAATATTCTCTCTGTCAGATGGCGCGATCACTTTTAAAGTGCAAACGATTATTCTTGTTTCTACTGTTGGACTTCAGGACCAATTTTGCAGAATGCTCATCATTGAAGATTCAAAGATATTACTTTAAAGAAGCTAATCTAAATCAAAAATACCGGTTATTGAATATTCAAATATAGTTGATAAAAATCAAGAAGATGAACCCCACTACCATACACCTGCCAGATCCAATGACAGTCATCGCAATTATCAGATCAATCCTAATAGTATCCTCCAAATCGATACGCTAACTGACCAACCAATCAAAATCAGCCAGGTGAAAGAAAATTGAAAAGGAAATACTACAAAATCAACACTGCATAAACCTAATACTAAAGTAGTAGTAAAATCAGAAAAAAAATTAGCATTAGCATTATACGCCAAAAATATTTTGTAATAATCGTTATCAATTAGTATTTTTTATCGACGAATTCACTGTTTTATTAACTAGTACCATTATATTAAAGGAAACTTTTAAAATTCAAAATTGTGGGGTTCTTTTTCAATAACATACACAGTCAAGAGAAATAAATATAGATGGTAACATTTCGATCCTTTGATTGTGGTGG
The DNA here is from genome assembly GCA_963969525.1 of Ontholestes murinus. NCBI lineage: Eukaryota > Metazoa > Arthropoda > Insecta > Coleoptera > Staphylinidae > Ontholestes > Ontholestes murinus. Next base: position 10,752,813 of record OZ018398.1, on the reverse strand, counting down.
TACTTGGTGAGGATTCCTAGCTGAGTCTTTAGGTTTCAATTTTTCATTCAAGTAGATTTGCTTGCAGATAATAACTGCGTAAGTATGCGTGATGGATTCCCATTACGAACATCACATGTTTCATAATAGCACTGACTAATTGGACCCTCTGAGGAAAACTATATCGTAAGAATACTTCGTTCATGAGAGTGATGGCACAGTTTCCGGCTGTGGTTTTCTCCAGCGGAAAAAGCTCAACCCATTTCGAAGCGAGGTCTTCCACTATTCTTATTCGGGGTAGAAGGTAGTGGTCCGAATAGATCGAAGGATAACACTTCAAACCGTTGGCTGGCAGCGTGTGTTTGCCTGCAGGTTCAGGTTCGTAATCGTGTAGCGTTTGCACTCACTGAAACTCTTCGCTTGCTTTTCTACACTATCTTGCATTCTCTTCTAGTAAGAGTTCTTTTGGATGCGTTGTAGCTGAATTTGGATGGCACGGATGTCTCCGTTCGTGTGTGCTGCTAGGTCCACGGTGACTGTGCGGACTTTCCACGGGTAATAGTCGTCCTCAAGAACTGGCTGAAATAGAGTGTCTGCTACCTTGTTTTCGATATTCAAGTTGTACGCCTGGAGTTGTAGAGCCTATCGGGCCACTTGTCATCAAACATCGCAGGGGTTGGTGGTCGGTCGCTAATATCGGAACTTAACCATTGCCCAGATGATCGTTTTTACTCGACCGATTATTGACGGCTGGCATATTCTACAGGATGTTTGTCTGGTCCCCTGGCTTAGAACTTTCCGATGGGATAGGAACTCGCGGCGGTGCGTAGGTGACCTCTTGCTCTCCTTCCCATTTCTAAGAGGCATTTTTCTTGGTTAGACTACTCAAAGGCTTGGAGATGCGCACCAAGTCTTGTATGAAGCATCTATACCACAAGCACGTCAGTAGAACCGACACTAATTGTGGTCGGGCCCTTTTCTGGAAAGCGCTGACTTTATCTGGATCCGGTAAAAACCCATTCTTGGATATCTGGTATCCAAGGAAACGTACCGCTTTGCAGAACAACGAACTTTTCTCACTGTTGATTTGACGATTGATCACTTCTTCATTACTTTGGTGAGGTCTTCTAAGCGGCCTTCAAAAGTCTCGGGCAAGACTATCAAGTCGTTTAGGTTTGCAAACTGGTTCACGTCCTTCAGGTGTTTTACAAACCGGTCCATTAGACGTTGAAATTTCGATGGTGTGTTGCGTAAACCGAACGGCATCCGTTTAAATTGGTACGAGCCGAATAGGTTGATAAATTAAGTATTTTCTTAATCTTCTGGTTTGACGGAGATCTGCCAATAACCGGTGGGCAGATCTATTGTTGAGAACCTAGTGCTTCTCCCAATGTATGTAGTAGTTCGCTCAACCGTGAAAGAGGGGAACCGTTACAGCATTAAGTTTTCGAAAGTCCACATAGAGTCCCGTTCCTCCATCCCTTTTGAGGACCACTACTATGAGGGCTTCCCGAGAGGATTGGCTTTTCTTTATAATGTCTTTACCTCCCCTTTGATTTCCGTTCATAGATTAAAGAAAGCGCTGTGATTCTCTTGTAGTACTGCATTAGCGGCATCTCCTTTTGAAGTCAACTCGGTTGCTTTGTCTGTCCTTAATCGTACGTCCACGGAGAACAGCGAAATTAGCTTGCTCCTTTTGGGAATCTTCCGTGAGTATTTTGGGCGCACTGGAGTTCTCTGAGAGGCATAGTCGATGAACAAATGTATTCCAGGGAGTAGGATTGGTCCGTTTTGATCTTCTCTGGCGAGTCCAGAAGTGGTGAAACTAGAGATGGCAGGGGCTGGTATTCCCAGTCGATTTTCATTGTTTCTTCCAGTGGAACTTCTTTGTATTCCTTCGAGAAGGGGTGTTACCAAACCGTAAAAATGACACGTTCGGTTTTTTGGGTAGTCCTTTGTCAGGTTTGCTATTGTCATCACTTATTTCCCGTAATCGAACTGTTTGACTGGGTCATCGATAAATGATCAGGTACTCTGAGAGATATTAATTAACATACCTGCGTTTTCCATGAAGCCAACCTCTAAAAGTGTAACGTTCTCGATGCTTTCTGTTAAGACAATTAATGTTGTCCTGATCGCTCGGCCTTAGATTTTTACCAATACTTTTGTGGTTAGTAAGGTCTTCTCTTGTGGCTTGCAATCAGCCAAGGTAAAATGTCGTTAATTCTGTTAAACCTCACCCCTGCTATATAAGATGATTGTATAATGATGTTGAGGTAATTGCTTAAATAAAGTAAAACTCACTTTCTTAATATCACACTATTTATTTAAAAAGTGACTCGAGTTTCGATGAACAGCTGATCATTTTCAAACTTAAAGTAATTTAAAATACATTTAAACACATTTTTATATACGGTTAAATAAAGAGGAGGATACTAGGTCCAACTGGTCGTTAATTATGGGGAAGTCCGGATTAGATTTTGCTTTGTGAATTTCCAGAGACTCGAGTAAATCCATGTTAAGCCCTTTCTCGGCGAAATGGATTATCTCGAGCGCATCTTCATCAAAGGTATGACGGTTCTCAATTAAATGGTTCGCGAATGTCGAATTTGTTTTATTTAATCGAAATGATGCTTTATGTTCGTTTAGCCTAATTTTGAAGTTGCGACCAGTTTGCCCTACGTAAATTCCTTGACAATCTTTGCATATTTACTTATAAATACCTGATCTATTTAACTTATCGATAGGTGTTTTTGCATTAAAAATAGAGGTACAGATATTATTTGTTTTGAACGCTACATCAATGCCCTGTCTTTTTAGGATGTTACGTATTTTTAAACTGACTTCACCAAAGAATGTCAATGATTTGTATGTTTTCTTTTCTTCTTTTGGACATGCGTAAAGCATTTTGTAAATATTGTTATTCTGTTGTTACTTTCCCTAAAATTGAAATTTTTGACATTTTTTGCCAATTGCTAATAAACTATTGAAGCAACATGAAAGTTATATAACAAATAATTGTAGAGAATTCAAAAGTGCACAAATTATTAAGAATAAGATTTTTACGTAAACCTCATAGTTTTCGAGAAAAATATAGGGAAAGTACTATGATGGCCACATCACCATTTTTTTTAATTAAATTGTCTATTGTTTTCTTCGAATACCCATTTGCTTCGCTAATGTATGAATAGTTTGAATTTCTTTTTGATAGCCAATTTCTGATAAAGGCAACGTTATTGCTCTATGGATCATCGCGTTAAATGAAGCTAATTTTTGTTTGAGAGGGTGTCTTGAATTGTAGGGTATGAGGGAATCGGTGAAGGTTGGTTTCCTATATATTTCAAAATTAAATTGGTTTTTTGTGTTTGTGATTGAAAGATCAAGATATTTAATATTTTTGTTATGTTCTGTTTCTAATGTGAATTTAATATTAGGGTGAATTGTATTTATAAAATTTAAAAAGTTATTTAGTTCCATAATGTTTTTATTCTCAGTTGCCTGAGAATAAAAACATTATGGAACAAAACAAGTGTTACTCTCCACCTAATATTAATATCTGTTTCCATCAAGAGTGTAGCGCAACAAGTATTAAAGTTATTTAGTTGTCTGTCTGTCCCAGTGAAGCCGGCTAATATGTCGTCCACATATCTGTACCAAAATTTTATGTGTGTTTTGCCCATTTTTGAGTTTAGAATGATATTTGTTAAGTTTTCCATAAATATTTCTGCTAGCAATGGGCTTAAAGGAGAGCCCATTGCTAAGCCTTCTTTTTGTTCATAATATTTGCCATTGAATGTAAAATAGTTATGTTTTAAGACGATCTTCAGCAGGTTTATAAATTCAGTTTTAATTGTTGGGTTGACGTTATTTTTATCAAATATAATTCTAATTAACTCAATACATTCGTTTTGTAGAATTTTTGAAAACATGTTTGTTACGTCGAAAGAAACCATTTTAATATTATTTTCTAGTTTAATTTGAGCTAGTTTATGAGTGAGTTCAAACAAGTTTTTTATTGAACGAGGATCGGAACAATTATCTGAAATTTCTTTAAATAATGAATTAAGTTTGACAGAAATCTTATGGGCTGGTGTATTTATATACGTGACAACTGGTCTGATTCGTCGGTCGGGTTTGTGTATTTTAATAAAACCGTACAATCTAGGACAAAATGGGTTCATAGGTAGAATTTTGAATTTTTCTTTTTCTGAGAGAATGACGTTAATATTAGAAATTTCTGTTTTTAATTCTTTGTGAAATTGACTGGTTGGATCTTTGTTTATTTCTGTAATGCCGGATGAATCGATAAACTGTGTAATTTTTTGTTAGTAATCTTCTGTTTTTAGTATTATTATCGAGTTGCCTTTATCAGCTTTTGTTATTGTTAAGTTATTTGACTTCATTTTGTTTTTAATGCTTTTTACTGTTGAAGAGTTTGACGTGTTTTGAATATTTGCATTTTTTATAATTTTTCCTATTTTGTTTTTGGTCAACTCACAATCATTGACATTCTTTAGTGCTAATTCTGTCTCGACAATTAAGGTTTCTTTAAAATTCTAGTTATTTATGTGAGGTGAAAATTTTGGGCCTAATTCTAATAATTTTAATTCTTTACTAGTGAATTGAATGTTTGATTGACCCGTGGATAAAAAGTTGTGTCGTTTGTTGTAGAGGTTGTTCTTATGTTGTCTTCTCGGGATGCTGCAAGATTCGCCAATTTCCTTTGTTGCGTTTGTGTTTTCTTGTAGATAATGTGGCTTACCCTGCTCCTAATTTGGTCGTCTAGTAGGTCGAATTCGACTGGGTGTATCTACACCCAGTCGAATTCGAAACGCCAACTCCGTATGAAGGATTTTGATGTAAGTAAGCAGAGTGTCTCTTCGTTGGAACCAAAATTTAGCTTCTGCTTTTATCCACTATTTTTCGGCAAACTGCTTAGTTTTCCTGGCTGCCAGTGTGTTGGTATTAATTTTAACTTGCACATACCTCGGGGTAACGTTGAGATGCAAACATTGTTGATTAAATCGAATGTTTTGTACTGCTTGTCTGTGTTTCAAACGTAGTTTAAAGTACTTTTTCGCCTGTTCTGCTACACTAGCTTTCTCTAATTAATTAATGGTTGAGGCGGTCACTTCGTGATACATCTTGAATATTTAAATAAAGTAAAACTCACTTTGTTAATATCACACTATTTATTTAAAAAGTGACTCGAGTTTCGATCAACAGCTGATCATTTTCAAACTTAAAGTAATTTAAAATACATTTAAACACATTTTTATATACAGTTAAATAAAGAGGAGGATACTAGGTCCAACTGGTCGTTAAATCAAAAATCTAATAATTGACATTTTAATAAATCTTCATACACTTTTGAAATTACTGGCAGAATCGATAATGGTCTGAAATTATTAGCGTCATTTTCAGAGCCTTTTTAATGTACTGGCACAATAATTGCTCTCATTAGGCAACATGGAAATTCCCCAGATATCATTGATTGATTGTTCAGTTGCATTAGTGGTTCTATTATGGCTTCCTTTATGGTTTTAATGATATCAGCTGTGCACTCATATCCCTATTTTTTAAAAATTCATTATTCACTTTAGCGCTTGACACCAGTTCAAATTTAAAATATGAAGTATTAACACTGTTGTTTATGTTCGCTAAAATTAGATCACATGGATTACATGGACCTTGCTGTATATTTACGGTGTTAGAAGCAATAGATGAAAAGTGATTAACAAAATCATCTGGAGAGAGTTTCGAATGTTTGCATCCACGTTGTTTTCCACCACGGTAGGAATTAATTACATCCCACATTATCTTAGGATTATACTTACTAGAGTACAGTTTATTATTGTTTGACTTTCTTATTTCATACAGAATTAGCTCATTATATTCCTGCCTTACACGATCTCTCAGTAACTTATTTTGTTAACTTTTATTCTGTTGGTAAGCTTCATCAACTAATTCCAAAGTGTTCTTCATTTTCTTAATATTCTCACTATGTTTAACAGAATTTTGCACTTTCGATTTATAAGATCTCAAAGGAAACACTGTTAATATAGCTTCCTGTAAGATATTTATAAATGCGTTAAAATTTTCATCTACTGAGTTAGAACAAGTTGTGATAAATGACCAGTTAGTATTATTTAGTACATTGAATAGATTAAATTTTCCTAAAATGGTAATTGGTCTTAGCATATTTGTACCTAATCTTTCTTTTTCCTTCACAATTTTTACTTGCACATCCAATCCTACATGATCAGAGAGCCCTGAATATAAAGGAGTCACTACAACGTGTCCATATTACTAAATATGTTATCGATTTTATTATTAAATCTTGTATTAAAATTGACTAGTTCATTCAACCCAAAACTTTTAAACAAGTTGCACTCGTCAATAGTGTCCCTAGAATTTTTGTTGTTAACATTAATATTAAATGTTGAATAAGCGATTCTTGGGTTACACTCGGGTCCACTAATGTAGAAATGGGAAAGAAGTTTTCTTCCCTTGATTCTCAGTTGTTCATTGGATTTGCCCATAATCGAAGTTCTACTTCTTTTGCGCCTCCGGTCGACAGTTATGAAATCATCGGTGTTGAGATTATCAGAATTTCGTATAACCGGCGACTACTGCTTGGGGTCCTAGACGGGGCGTTCATTGCAGTTGATACCCTTGGTTTATTTAATTCTGCAGATGCTATTTCACTGTAGGCCACTTACATTAACATTTGAAGTTTTATCGAAATCATTTTTACTAATTTCATTCTCTGATTGAATTGCGGATTTCTTCTTTTCATTATGAATAGATTTGGTTTGCATCTTCGGTAAATTTATTTTGTTTACATTCTTTTTCGTGTCCCTTATGTTAGAAGAGGTTAGTTTTCTAATTATGTTATCCTCTTCAATTATAATAATATTCAAATTAACAACTTGCCTATTAAGTGAACTAACTTCGTTTTTTAGCTCCTTTATTTCGATCTTCATTCTTAAAACCAGTTGGAGGCAGATTCTTTGGATTCCCTGCTTTTCACATCGGTAACAAGCCAGTACGCCAAATTCATCCTCACTTTTCATGCACCCTTCATGGTAGTCGGAAGCACAAATGATGCAGGTCGATAACTCGCACTTTGAACGAATCGGTAGGTGACAAGCAAAACATTCCTTGTCTTCAATCAACTCCACAATTGTACTATTTAATTCACCATCCGAAAACGAGTGTTCACGGTTCGCCATTACGGATAATAATTGCACTTGCTACACTGCTTTTCCGCATCCATAACTTGCGAATTTTCGTGAAGGCATCATTTCTTCCACGATCCTCGTCTAATATTTCCGAGCTTTTCACCTTTTTCGGCATTCCCTGAACACATGTCCCAATGCTCTACAGTGGGAGCACTTCTTTCTTCTAGTGTCGGCCGTGGCTTTTGTCGGCGTGTTCTTCTGTTCTTGCCTAGAGAGCAGGGTTTCTCGGGAATTGGAAATTAAATTTTGAAAGGTCGTGATTCCTTCCCTTAGAACCCTTTCCTAGATGTGGGAACTTAGCATTCCGAAGACGATATTGATCTGCAGGGTTTTTGATTATACATACTCTGTGATTTGTGCCATGAGAGCCCTCTTCTCGGCTATGAAAGAGCCTGTGTTCTGATTTTGTTCTTGTTTCGCAAACATTTCTTAAAAAATCACGTATGATGACTTCCTAGGCGCAAATTAGCTTCTTAATAGTTCCACTGCACCTACCCACATGTTCGTAGTTGTAAGCACTCCTTGTTACCAGAGTGCTGCATGGTCCGTTAATAATAAAGGCAAATTAACTGCGTCTTTATCGGTAATCCTTTCTATCTTCTTATTTACTTTGATCGTATTTAGGAATGCTTCTACCTCTACTGGATTCTTGTTTCCTCCCGCGTATTGCGCCGTGCAGTTGGAAAACGATCCGCTTTTCTAATTGCTTAGTGTTTCTTAATAAATCTTGGAATTCTTCCGCCGTAAGCGTGATCGTTGCCATTTCTTCAGCTGGTTGGATGCCGTATCTATTGATGTATCGGGCCTCACGTTAGGAAGCCAGTTTGTGGGGTTCTTCTTCAATAATATATACAATTAAGAATAATATGTATTACATGAAATGATGAATATCACTAATACAACTATTGGTGACGACCGTAATCATTGCAGGGTGGTTAAGTTAGTATACCGTAATCAGCGCCAGCTAAGTAAGTAATTCCAGTAGGGCGAGCGCTTTTAAGCGCGAGCTTCGACGCTTAAGCAGTGATAATGGTGGGAGCCGGCGCACGTGGTTGGTCCGCTTCTAAGGGTAGAGATTGAGCGCGAGGATGACTGCATGAGAGAGAGAACTGCGACTGGCGACAGTCTCGGATCGATGTTACAAAATTTAAATCTATTCACAATACAATGCTATATATAGATGACCTAGTTTAAATGTTCTCGACTTCAATACAGAACTTTACAAGTTACTGAATGCTCAACAAAATACCAAGGAGCACATAATTGTGGAAGATATAAATATTAATCTTGTTCGTATAGAAGATTATGTAAAGAAATATCTAAATATAATTAGCGAATATGGTATTATATCTCACATAAATAAGTATACTAGAATAAAAAATCAGGTATGTATTCATAAGGAGTAGAGATAGTATAATAATCTAAACATAGACGCAAAAATTGAAAAATGGTGTAATGTTGATAACATAACAAATATCTTTATTCATAGAGTACAGAATTACATAAATAATAATTTAAAATAATAAAAATTAATAAATATAATAAAAAGTTACCTCGGAAAAAATGGATTACTACCCGTTTATTAAACTCTATTAACGAGAAACATGCTTTATACGGAAAAAAATAATAAATAATCCGTTCAATGAACAATTAAAAAACGAATACAAGATATATAAAAATAAATTAAAGCAATTGATAATAATCGCAAAAACACAATATTATAATAGGCCGCCTTTATCTAACACCAATTCTTCTCAAAACTTATGGTCTACTGCAAATAAAATTGTAATCGAAAAAATAATAAAACTAACATAGATCAAATTGTAGTTCAAAACAAACTTATACATGATAAAAAGGTTTCCGAATGAATTCAATGCTCACTACGCTGGGATTGGTGAACTATTGGCAAATAGTTTATTGTACAGGGTCCGGCAGAGAAGTTTTTGTAAAAATCATAACTCCGAGAATTTCCAATTAAATCAAAAGTTGATTTATTTAATAGGTAGATGTGGATTTGCCATTTTGTATTTATATCAAAGAAAAGGTTAAAAAGCATGTTATATAAGTGATCTCCGTTCTTTTGCACACACTCCTTAAGTCGAGTTGAGAAGTTTTTCATGTATCCTTCGCCGGAATCGCTTGAATTTCTTGGGTGATAGCATTGGGCAGCTGATCAAGGGTCCATGGTTTCTTAACAAATACGCGGGCCTTAAGATAACCAACAGAAAAAATCTCAGGGCGTAAGATCAGGCGATCCTGGAGGCGACTCGGTGTCCCGTTGTAGCGAAATAAGTCGTCCTGAAAATTGTTCTCTCAAAAATTCCCTAGGCTTCCTTGAGGTGTGGCAAGTTGACCCATCTTACTGAAAAGAAGACTCTTCTAAAATCAACATTACGCCTTGTCAACTATGGAAGGTAAAATCACGCAGCATGGTGACTTGCTTCCATAGCTGCCCTAATTCGAGCCATATTTTCAAGAGTTCTGACATCTTTTTCTCCACCTCGAGGTACTCCAGGCATTAACGATCTTCTAGTTCAGAGGTTCTGTACCCACTCCAGAATGCTGTTTCGCGTAGGAACATGATTGTGCCTTCCAAGATTGAATTGTGTTCAAAATATGCGTTGTGTAGCAATCACAGAACGCCCAGTTTCGACGATACCAGAAGGTATAGTTTTGGGTTCAGTGCTGTTTATTTTATATATAAATAGGTTATTTATACTGAGCACCGCAGGACTTATTTTAAGTTTTGCTGATGACACCGTCATTTTCTATAGGACCTTTTAGGTAACTATCTAAAACGAAAAGAAACTCAAAATAAAAATGTAAAAAAAATTCATACCAATTAAACCGCACCAGACATTATAACCAAATCAAACTTGAAATCTTTTTTAATTTATCAAATCGTGGATTTTCGGTAGACCAATGATGATAGTTATTTCTATTAAATACTCCACAATTGGTAAATCGTGCTTCATCTCCAGTATTTTCTTAAGAAAACTAATGTCATCTTCACAATTTTGAAAGTACCATCTACTAAACTGTAATCTTCGGTGACAGTCATTAAAGCTTGTATAATTGTTGGTTTGTAAGAGTGACCAACCCTGCACATATCAAGGGCATGCCCAGCGCGATTCTTACCACTCTTGGATGGATCATCATTGGCTCTATAGATTTACCGAGTAATAATTCGTTTTCTTCTACGTCAATGCACGCTCAAATCGACTATCATAAATCCTTGGACGATAATTTACGCTCCTTTTGGAAATTTGAAGAAATCCCTTCGCTTGCTCATATTTCTCCGGAAGATGAAATGTGTGAACAATATTTCCGTAAAACTATCACAAGGACTGAGTATGATCGTTATGAAACTCGTGAACTTTGAACTTTCTAATTCAATTCTCTCTAATTTGTTGGTTGCCAAAGCTCGTGTGGCGCCGCTCAAGACTTGGACAATTCCACGGCTGGAACTAGGTGCAGCATGGTTACTGTCAAAACTTCTTCGTCAAATCAAGACTTCGTTTGATGCTCTTCAAATGGACACAACAATTTGTTTTACATATTTTACGACAACGCTCGCATGGATTAATACACTACCTTATTTGCTAAAAACTTTCGTCGCTTAAATTCATGAAAATTGCGTCGAGGCTCAATGGAGACATGTGCCAGGTACAGAAAACCCTGCCGATCCTGCGAGTCGAGGTTTGTTGCCGTCAGAATTAGTGGATTGCAGATTATGGTGGAAAGGTCCAGATTTTTTGTATAAATCGTTGGCAGATTGGCCAACACCGAAAGTTGACTTTCAATCAAATCTTCCAGAAATGAAGGAAACTTCAATTGTCTCCAATTTGTTGTCGATGGATATCACGCCATTCAACTCTCTTTTTAATCGAATTTCTTCTCTGACAAAATTGCAACGCGTCTTGGCGTATACTCTTCGTTTCACTTACAATGCCAGGGCAAGAAATTTGATAAAAAACCTCTTTTAGGGCTTCTAACAAGACAGGAATATCATGACGCCTTATTGCTCGCAGCTCGGCTCACACAGGCGCAGCATTTACGCAGCGATATTACACAATTAGATAAGGGATACTTGTGTTCTAAAAGATACAGAAACCTGTCGCCATTTCTTGATCCCCGCGGTCTCGTAATGGTGGGGGGTCGATTCGAAAAACTCCCAGCTCGGCTGAAGTAGTCGACACCCTATCTTGATCCCTTATGAAAGTCGGCTTGCGACTTTATTAGTCGATTATTTTCATTTGTATTCCTGCCACGGCGGTCCGCAGTTAATTCAAAGTTTGATTCACCGCAACTACTGGATTCCGTCGGCTAGGAAGCTTATTAGAAGAATATTTAGATGTCTCACCTGTTACCAATTTAAAGCCAACCTTATTCAGCAACCTATGGCGGATCTCTCTTCCTATAGAGTCGAACCCTCAATGACTTTCAGCCATACAGGTGTTGATTTTGCGGGGCCCATTTTACTAAAAGCATCGGTGCTGCGCACGAACCGCACGGTAAAGTGCTACTTAGCTCTTTTCGTTTGTATGGTAACCAAGGCTGTGCACTTAGAAGCTGTTACCAGTCTCACTACTGATGGATGTCTTGCAGCTCTGGATCGCTTTATAGTTCGACGTGGTTTACCTAATCATATCTATTCGGACCAGGGACGAAATTTCAGAGTAGCAGCTCGAGAAATCACGGAGATTTCACAGATGCTGGACGATTCTAACGAAGAAATAATTAATTATCTCGCTTCTCGAAGTATTGAATGGACTTTTAACCCCCCTTATGCTCCAAATTTTGGTGGCATTTGGGAAGCTGGGGTGAAGTCTTTCAAACATCATTTTCGACGCGTTTTGGGTATTCAAGTTTTGACGTTAGAGGAATTTATCACTGTAATCACCCGAATTGAAGGAATTTTGAATTCACGCCCTTTGTGTCCTCTTTCAGCTTCGCCTGACGACGGATTTGATTACTTAACGCCCGGTCATTTTCTTATAGGTGGTCCTATCTTATCCCGTCCAGAATACGAAGTTTTGGATCTTAGCAAAAATCGTTTAAATCGTTGGCAAATGACAAGACATCTCATTCAGTCATTTTGGAAGAGGTGGAGCCGAGAATATCTCCATACTCAATTGTTTCGCCCTAAATTGTTGTCGAATCCTCCACATACGCTCTCAAAAGGCGATCTTGTTTTTTGGTTTTCTCCTGGAATGCTACATACACAGTGGCCGAAGGGTGAAGTTTTGCGGCCTATCAATAAGATAGCGCCTTTGCCGCCTAATTAGTTGATCGATTATTAATATTATGTAGTATCGATACCGCACATGTGTTCGTTTATTTATGTTAAACTTGTAATTTGCTCCGGAGAGCAAATCTCTCTTTGTTTAGTTTTTTACTCCGACTTCAAAATAGTCATTTTGGGTGGGGGGTATGTTCGGTACTAAATTCAAAGGTCGCGAAAGGATGCGCGAATAATGAGTGGTACATGCGTGAAACAACCGATACCGCGCCTGTCCGCTTTTTTACCCCTATCCCGAAGACTCACAAGACGGAGAAGAAACGCCATATTAGAATTAGCATTGTTTCTCCTCGAAACCGCATTTGTGAACATAGTGATTGATAAACAGTAATTGTCTCGTATTGCCGCCGGCATTTTTATTGTGCATCACTCCCGGGAGCCCACGTGTTGAAGTGCAACTTTGGACTAACGGTGAGTTTCACGTTTTTCTCATTTCCCTTCTACCTCGTCGTATTTACCACTCAGCGCCGTAGATGGGCAAATTAAATAAAAAGTATACAGTCCACGAATTTTGCTGTCTACGGGTTTTTTGCTTACACACTTGTTTTTCTGTAAACAGTAGATTTTGAAATCCCTGTTTCTCAAGCTACACGACGAATTGGTGCTGGAATTGTTCGTAAAGTTGTGAAAAATATTATTTTGACGTGTATCAGCATCATTAACTTCATAGTTAACTCGTTTTTGTTCGAAGCTTCAAAAGTTTTGTAAATTGCTAACTAGTCCTCTAAAAATTATCCTGTGTGATTGTTGTTATTCTGGAAAACGCTCTGCATACCTAGTGCATGCATTTTCAGTGTTTCTATTTGCTTTGAAATACACGTCTAGCATATAAACTTTTTCTTCGTATGATTATGTATGTACCATTATCAATACTTATAAATCGTAATACTTGACAATGAATAATTATTAATCGCTGCAAGTAGATTACAGGGTTTAAATTTAAACTTATCTCTGGAGCATTAATTGTACTTTGAAAGGTTATCGTTTTGTTTTATTGTTTCACACTGATGTTTAATTCCATTGTTTATTAATTTTATTGGACAGCCTGTATTTTTGGTTAATAATGACATTAAATGTTAGTATCGTTTCTTTATTTTATATTATTAATTAGAATATCGTTTCAGTTTTATTTGTCATTGGTTGCATAGCCTACTATTTTTATATTAAAGATTCATTTACGATTTTATTAATATTTGGTTGTAACTAAAAAAAAATCAGGCATGTTATACATCGTTGAAAAGCTCCATCTAATAAACTTAATCCAATATGGTCACCTTAAGAAAAACAGAAGATAGATAAGATAATCTGTTAACAAATGCGAACCAGGGGTTTATGTTTACACCAAAAAATTTGTCTTAAAAAAGTGTCTCAATAATGAAAAGGTTTAGTAGCGGCCGCATTAGGCCTTATCGAGTTATTCAAGAAAATTAAATTCGGCAAAATTTGTTTTTTATCTTAAAATTATAAAAAGTTAAGGTGTTTTTGAAATAGGATTTGTTATAAGCACTGATTTCTGCAAAAAAATTACCTTTTAACCATTGGTCTATCTCTATTAATAACAGATATACCAATGCTGAACATCAAAATTGGAACACACTGATATTGACATATATAGGTTTATTGTGTATTATGTATTGTAAAATATGTGTTACACTTTATACTGTAATTATATTACTATTATTAAACCAAGATTACATCATGAATATGAAGAGATTAAATAAATAAATAAAATATTATTTATTACTCTTTGAGTAGTAGTTATAGAGATAATATGAAAAGCGTAGTCATTATTTTCTACTACTTGAAATAAATAATAAAACATATTTATACCCAACTCAAATTAATAATGCATTACATGAACACCCATTGAAATTGAGACGGTAATAAATTTTCCGCATTTCCAGTACCATGGGGGAATCGAACCAAGGCAGACTGTTTTGCATAAGATAATTGACACTTATTAAATAACGTTCCAAGTAATTAAATTATCTCGGTTAGCTATCGCCTCATATCCATTTGATTTATAGAATGAGGTTACGACGTTTACACCTTGCATCTCTGGAGAACCAATAACCATCAATCGTCTCCGTTCATTATTATGACCGGTATTTTTTATCAGTTCACCTGTTGGATCCGCACTTTATTACCGCTATTTCTCGACACGTACTAATGAGTTACCCTTTTTGTGCAAACCTACCGTAAAGAGTGTTCTCGGTTGACACAACTGAATAATGTGTGCAATTCTTTAGGACAAATAACATTGTTCACTCACAGATAATTTAGAATTATGTGTGCATGTAGTGTCGACAACCTTTCATGGTAAAACTGAATTAATTTAAGGCTTATGTATGTTAATATTTAGATTACATTAAACTTTTATTTTAGCTGGTTAATAAAGGTAACTTTTTTATTAATCATTGAATAATAGTTAAAGTCTGCTAATTTTATATAATTAGGGTTATAAAAAAGCTCAATTAAAGTATGTAGTATGTAGTGTTTTATCTTATTTTATTGAAACTATTTGACTTAAATTTTTGTTATTGCAAAAATTGTAGATCAAGCTCAGAAGTTAAGTTACCATTAAGGAAAGTAGCAACTATAACCAAATATTATGTTATATTTTGTATGGATTTATGTCTGAATAAAATCTACAATTTTGGCGATTTCGATTTTCTGATATTTTTAATATATTATTACTTTCCTTATATAGTATATGTAGGGGAAGTATTCTTTTCATGAAAATTGTTTGAAAGATTTGTTTAATGGAAAGAAATATCCGTTTTCAGGTCCCCTGAGTCGAATACACTAATTTTTTGTGTCTGTGTGAGTGTCTGAATCTCAAAAGCGAATTATCTGTTTGAGATAAAACTTTAAACTTAAGATTTAATTGTTAAAAACTGGAATTGAAAAGCTTTTTGTGAACATTCATAAACCGGAAGTGGATGTTTGCTTGAGGCATATTTTTGTTTTTTCCGATATTTTTCTAAATATGCAAAATATAGGAAAAATTGAAGAAAATGAGAAAATAAAAAAGTTTTATTTAAACATGTTTAAATTTAATGTAAAAAAAATATTGAAAATTTTGAAATGTTTTGCCAATTGCTAATAAACTATTTATTTATTATAGTAACATAAAAAATTATGTAACAAATAATTGTAGAGAATTAAAAAGTGAATAAATTATTAAGAATAGTCTTTTGCGTAAACCTCATATCTCCCACATCATAATTTTTGAAGTTGCTACACTGTCTTATTGTGTGCTAATAATTTTTCAAAATTTATTTATATGATTTGAATTATCTGTTCAATTGTTACAGTCAATAGATTTTGTAGGTGTAATACCTTTTCTACTTTAATATTTTTTAAGTTGACTTTTATGGTATGTTAGACATTACATAAATTTGCGAACTTCTGTATAACCGTTGTCATTTTACCATATCATTGATCAATCATATAACGTTTTTTTGTTGCTGTGAAGTAGCGGGACAAGTGTTGAGAGTGAATTTAAGTTTTTTATTGCATAATTTTGTTGGGTCAGCCCTTAGTTTTACAAAGTTACTTTCATCGACATTTATTAACTTTTTCGATTTCGATTGGGTTCTTGTGAGTGCGATTTTCCTTTTAGTCATAGCTTTATTGCAACTTGAATTGTTACCTGCTTTGTTTAATGCTAATTCTGTTTTGATAGCCAACATTTCGAGGTCTAATGATTTTATTTCAGTTTTTAAGTTATATATTTAAAACTCTTATTTAGTAAGGTGATCTTCTGGGGTGTAAATTGTACAGTGTATAGGTTAACAAAACGATCAAAAACACTGGCTTGTCTGTGTGAGGTTGAATTGGTCTGGTGTGGTTTTTAGGACTAATAATGTTTTTAATTTTTAATTTTTTAGGAACAGTGGGCTTAATCTTATTGAATTCTAAATTGTGGTATTTACTTAATAGTTCAGAGTGGGTTAATTTTAGATATGCGTGATGAGGTTCCTTTAGGCCAGGAGTTTCTTAAAATCATCTCTTAACCATGTTATTTTCGTGACATCTACTGCTTTTATGATGATTCTGCCATTGACACTTGGTTTTAACCATATGTATATTGTATATATTCCGTGGTATTTGCCCTGACTTAATTGTAGTTTAAAAAAACCTAGCCTATTCACCATCACTGGCTTGATTAAATAACGGATTGAGAAGGCTGTTACTTTCCGTCTCTTTTTTAATTCTTTAAGATTACGTTTCTTATAATTCATTTGTTAATTTTGGTTGCCATTTTACCAATTAATTAACGATTTTATGAGAAGCATTTATTATTGGAGTTGGAGGTGTAGAAGCGGTGTACAGTTGTGTGGGTAGCGGGTTGCTCTGGTTGAACAGAATCTTAGAGACTAATGGTTTAGAAAATTCATTGTTTAGGGCTTATGACCCATGTCACAGCCTGGTAACTCTATTCTTTAGACCTTTTATCATATTTAACTTAATGTAGTGCATTGGAAAGATAGTTTAAACATCGACCTCAATTTATGGGTTTACGATAACAGTCTAAAACAATGGAGTTTTTAACCTGCGAATAAATTTGACATCCAGGAAAAGTATGCTGTTGTTATTTTATGTTTCAACTGTGAATTGGATGTTAATTGTAGATGTTAAAAATGTCTAAGATTTGTTCTAACAATTCTAAGAAAACTGCCAAAATTAAGTCGCCTACTTAATTTTTAAATAAGGGGGGTTAAATGTATAGTTTAGGGACGACATCGTCTAGTAGCGTGCCCATTGCTATTTAAGCTAAAATAATGTATTAAAAATCTACCAGTAGAAATAACAGTTACAACAAAAATAATTATTAACTCCTATGAATTTAACAAGTTTAACGTTTAACAAAATTATGTTGGCCTAAATTGGAGTGTGAGGAAAATAATTCAAATTTTTGTTGGTTAATACTTATGAATAATGATTCTAGGGATATTCGCGGAAAGGGCGATCACTTCTAGAGAGATCACCACAAAACTAGGTGGTTTTTGGAATTCATTAACTTCATCTGCAAAAGTGAAAGAGTCTGCGATATTATAGTTTGTACGTGAAGTAAAAGACAGAGTTAATATTCTAACCAAAATAACAAAAAATGCAATATTTTGGTGAATTGACTGATTAAAAGTTAGGTTGCAAAGAACTGTAAACCTTGTGTATCTTTGGAAACCCATTAGGGAAAATTGAACTAGTGGTTTCTAATTTCTTAATGTTTTATACGAACGAAGAAAAAATATTTTTGCCAGATTAGTTAGTGTTTTTGCTAACTGAGTATGTTCGCTGTTGGATTATTTGGGAGTCGTAAATATGTGCTAGTATCCGAGAGAATTCCCTCTGATATTCTTCCTCGTGTAGCAACACCGTGACAGCATCCTTGTCGGCCTTTGTGGTTAAAATTAATGGATTATTTTCAATTTTCTTGTTAATTGTAATCATTTCTTCGCCTGAAGAAGACACAGTGTGTCGAAACAATTTTCGCGAACGGCAAAATAAATATTTGAAAATTTTATCGTATTTCATTTACGAGTGTGGGGTTTACTAATAAAATTTGTTGTAAGGTGTGTAGCTTTCGTGCGTAATAAGTTATGTGACGAGGTGGTGGATTGTGGAGATATCGCAAGAACGGACTCAACATCTCGATTTAGATTAGAAAGATTTACGTTTTTAGTTCAGTAGAACTTTCTCCTCAAGGAAGAAGTGAATTGACTTCAGGGGGTACATTGATATCCGTATAGTTAACTAGCCATTTAATGTTATCGTTATAATATTTTTTTCAGAGCTTAAGACAAGAGATGTCTAAATTTAATGGAGTTTTATTTTGTTTTAATTAGTTTAAATTTCTTTTTAAAACCCGACTTTTGACGTATGCCTAACTCGCTAAAAATGTGGGATGGTAAGTTCGTTCTACATAAAGCTATGACGTTATCTATATCTTTAATTAAATTATGAATTTGGTCAATTGTTATTTTTTATTAAATCTGTTGAATAACTGTCCTAGTTTCTTATTATTAGTATCTATTAAAGTCATAAGATTAAGTGAGCTGTTTAGGATGCGCATAGGGATATTGCATGAATATTAGAAACGCTCGCTGATTAATCCGAGGTTTAACTTGATATTAATAGACGCCCACTTCAGGTTCCTGGCAGATTTCAGGCCGTAATTGTTGAAGATCTCCTGATAGAACCACATCTGTAACTGTAGGTTGAAGGCAAGAATCACAGTCGTAGTTGTTGGTATATAAGGTGAAATATTTTATTTTAGACCAACATAAATTTGTTATTTGTTAACTTATAATTATTGTTGTTATATGAAAGAAATCAATAGACTAGGCTGTACACGCATGGACGTATCGCTGTCGCGGAAAGTTTAGTTGTCAATATCACATCCGTTCTTTTACTTACTGATGTTTTTCTCCACGATTGTGTGTGCTACTAAAGTATTACTTTTTCTCATAGGGAATAAACACTATGAAAGATAAACGCTGTATATTTTTGTTGCCATAAACCAATAGTTAAAAGAGGTTATCGCCCAGCTTAGTTGAAAATAAAAAACAATGGCTTCGAAACACAGCGTCTATATTGAGCCGCTACATAAAACTAATTACGACACTTGGAGGATTCAAACCGAAGCAGTTCTCGTCCGGGCTGGTTTGCAAAAAGATCAAGATTTATTGGCCAAAGCCGAGCTGCTCCTGATCATATCGCCGTTGGTATTACGACTCGTAAAATCATGCGAATCGAAGATGGCTTTAAATTGCAAAGAAAAACAAACATGCCTATCTGCAGAAACTAATAAAACTGACAAGTGGTAAACAGACAGCTTCTACTTTCCATATGTGCAATGGCAGAAGTTTATTCTTATCTATGGAGCCCACTGGCGTCGGATAAAACTGAGAAAACTAAAGGGAAATCGATTAACTTCCCTCCCTCTAACTATTATAGTCTTCAACATTTAGACTGTCCACCTTGAAGGCAAAGCTTCTGCAGCTTTATTTTTGGATGTCTAGAAAGCCTTTGACTCTGTATGGCACCAAGGCTTATTATACAAATTCCACCTGCTAAACATCCTTCCTCCATCATTTATATAATCAAACAATTCCTCTGTAATAGATCCCTAAAAGTTAAAATCCACAACTCTTTCTCTTCTTCTTTTACCCCCGACCGAGGACTTTCCCAAGGCTCTCCTCTTTCACCTCTATTATACAATATTTTTAGCTTCGACATCTATAAACCTGGTCCTCTCTACTTCAATCCATCCAAATATCTCCTATAATTTGCAGACGACACTATCCTCATTACGCATGCTCCCACGTTACCAAAAGCCCTTCAATTCCTCCAAGAGCTTATTGACTCCCTTCAGAATTGGTTTGCAAAATGGCGCATTCAAATGAATCCCCATAAATCACAGCTCCTTATTCCATACCACCGCACTAATAATTCCCCTTACAATGTCTCAATTTCCCAAACTAGTATCCCCCCTCAGTTTCCGTTAAGTACTTAGGCATAACCATAGATCCAAAAATGAATTTTATAAAACACTGCTACAATGAAAAACAAAATTACTATTTTAGATGCTTAACGTATAAAAATAATGGTATTACTACTAAAACTGAAGTAAAAATATATTAAATAATTTGTCGCTCATTACTAAACTATGGTTTTGTCCTCTATTCCAATCCCACCAATCTAACCTCCCGTAATATTCAAGTTAGCGAGCGAGCATTCCTTCGTACCCTAACAAAACTCCACCATCCTCTCAATCCTTTACATAATCCTTCTAATCAGATCCTTTATGATACTACCTTAGTTATTCCCATCCAAGAACGCCTTCGATTCCTATCAGAAAAATAAAATTCTCCAAAAATCCTTTCAACTTTCATATATTATCCCTATACTGTATACATAAGACCTCATCAATTATTTATTATTTAAATGTTAAATTGTATTGTACATATTTGTCAATAAAGATGTATATACTACTACTAAAGGGAAAGGAGTTCTTTAAATAAAAATTAGAGAAGTCATTGACCTACAAAATTCACTATACATACCAACATTATCAGTAAACTTGTTATCTGTGGCTCGAGCAACTGAAAAAGATTATAGCGTAATCTTCAAAAAGAAAACTGCAACAATAAAGAATTCACAAGGAATGGAAATTAATTCTATCAAAAGAGATGAACTATACTAAGTGGATGTGAACACACAAGAAAATGAACAGCTACGCAACGTTTTACTTATAGATACTGAAATATACATTTGGCGTATAAAAAATAGGACATCTGAATGAAAAAGAATTAAAGCAAGCTCTCCAAAATGTTACTGTGAAAGGAATACATTTTAAACCTGAAGAAAATCTCTCTGACTGCAAAACATGTTTAAAAGTAAAAATGAAAACTTACATTTTCCGAAAGAAAGACAAGTAATGGTGGTTACAAATACTTTGTTATTTTTATAGATGAATACAACCGTTATAGCAGCGTATATTTCACTAAAAATAAAAACAAGTTTTACAGAAATTCAAAGAATTCAAGAAGGAGACAGAATAATTTACCTTAAAATACAAATATTGCAAACAGACAATTATTGTCAGATACACACCATTAGTAAGATATTTTTAATGCTTTGGTACAAAAGTTTTTGTACTAAATAAGAGAAACAAGAAAAAGTTAAGAAAAAGAAGAAAATAAAGATACCCACCTTCCATTCCACTAAATAGAATTAGAAAATAAAAATTTGGACATACCTCAAAAAGAAAAGAGACCTGATTGAGAAAAGAAAAAGCCAATATGGACAGATTGCTATTTAGAAGATGACTTAGAGGAAAGTGTGACATCCATAGATAGATACAAATAATCCTGGCGAAGAATATATAAATGATAAAATTTGACACACTGCAATAAAAAATGCAATACAAGCACAACTCAAAAATAAAACTTATAATAATAATAAAAAAGGACAAAGATATCAATATCATAGACTGCAAAATGATACTAAAAATGGTGATGTGGCCATCATAGTACTTTCCCTATATTTTACTCGAAAACTATGCGGTTTATGCAAAAAGGTTATTCTTAATAATTTATTCAATTTTGAATTATGAAATTAGTTTAATGGACTCAGGGTACCTCAAACGGATATTTCCGCAAAAAAAAAAAATCAAAAAAAAATCACGATCACAATACTTCCCCTATATATACTTCGTAAATAGGGAACGTAAAAAGTAAAATAGGATCAGTCAACATTAAAACACAAAAGATAAGACTAGTGGCACGAGGTTTTACCCAAAAAGCTGAAGTTGATTATAATGAAACATTTGCACCAGTAGCAAAATTAAGTGATTGATTGTTGATGCCCTTAAGTGTTGAAAATCTATATTCACATATTGAAGAGAGGATAGGAGAACATCACAAATGTTTCATCAATCAAAAGGAGACATCGACATATGCGAATCACCTGGTAGAGCATAATCATACATTCAATCCCGAATTTAAGATCCTCCATGCAGAAAGGAAAGGACAAAAACTAAATATATTGGAAAATCTAGAAATAAATAGATATTTCCACACCGGCGATGTACTCAACGACCAAGTAGAATTGTCCAACTCCCCTCTCTTAAAAATTTTACTCCCCCACTTATAACAACATAGTATATAAGAAATAATTTGTATTTTATTTGTATATTTTCTTCACCTGAAGAAGCCACAGTGTGGCGAAACATATGTAGTGCTTACAATAAAACCAATTTGAAAATCTAACAGTTTAGCAAAATTAGGTTCTATCCGATCTCAAATAGCAAAGTCAGTAGAGAAAGAATTGCAGCTGGTACAAATAGATGTGACAAGAGTATATTTAAACGGAAAGCTAGATAGAACAATACTATTTCACATGATTATGGTAGAAGAAAGTGTCGAAGATGAATAACCATCTTCAGGCATCACGTCACAGGCAGACCCTTGTGTTTATATATTGAGCAAAGCAGGAGATGAAATTATAATCACAATATATGAGCCGTTCATTTTGAAAGTGGCCTAAGTCCATTTATCTTTAATTTGAAATATTTAAGCTTTTGCGTTTTTACAAAATTAAAAATATACTCGCAATGCTACATCGTATCTAAGGAAGTTAATTTTATAATTCCTACTCAAAAATCGTTATTATTAAGTGTATAATATGACCTTGCTTACCTTGAAAGGAGTTAGGTCACTTTCAAAATAAACATTTGTTTTGTTATAATATGTGAAAAAGCTTAAGCTTAAAAAATTAAAAAAACATTTATGTGGTTCATTTCTTACAAATCGCATCTAGCATATTTGCAGCCAGTTTATTTTGGTATTTTTGGATCTTTTGTAAACTGCTTCTTCTAAGAGTCTTGTTGATATAAAATCCTTTTGTTTCATTTCATTTAGTATGAAAGTATTACATTTTTTATTATATTATAATAATCTTGTGGCACATACAGTAAATGATTTCTTTTTAACATTTCTATAACGCCAAAATTCTCTGTCATTATGTAAAAATGAATGACCCGATATTAAAAATTTGTGGTCTATGATTTCCACATAATTTTCCATCGATTGAACAATTTTTAACCACATTAAAGATATTTTGATGTGTCTTCTCCTCCACACATGTCACTATATGTAATGATATGTTTTTTATAGTAGTTAGCTTTGGGAATGGTAAGGCTTTCTGCAAATCGAAAGAAAAGCCAAAATTATGAGATGGATGACTTGATACTAGTTCTTGATATTGTTTTAACGCATTTCTAGCTGATTCTGCTAGTTTCAAATGGATATCATGTTCTTCCATAAGTTTTTTCTCTTCTTCATGGTTTTCTGATGCTTTAACTTTATTGTTTAATCGATCACATTTTTGGCATGTGTCTTTGCGTGGTGGGTGGAATTATAGATCTTTTTAAAATATTTTTCTTCCATTCATTAACTACTTTTAAATTATTTTCTTTACAGTAAAACTCATACTAATCAAACATTTTTTTATAGTCAGTTCAGGATGTAGATATTTTCTATTTTCTATATGATCCCTCGTATAATGGGATTTAAATTTCGGGAAACTGTTAATATGGTTTTGAACAACCATATTTGCTTCATTGCATATTTTTCTCGACGACATTTTTAGATTTTAAAAAACGTTTCAATTCTCGTTCGCTTTTTTGAAAACTGTGTAAAAATAATTTCTTAGAAATAGAAATTTTGCCTGTTTTATAATTTAACCAGTATGTAAAACTCTCATTTCTATATGAACCTTTACCATTTCTCCGACGTCTTCTTTTTAAAGTACAGCGTTCGATCGCTTCGTATATATTTTGCTTATTAAAGTCTCTTAAGTTCCAAATACGTTTTCTTTCTGTTTCATTTAAATTTTTTAAGCAGTATTTTCGACATTGGCAATCTTTATTTTGAAAAACTTTGGCAGTTTCCCGTTTGTGTATCGTATCTTCCCAGCATTTCGTTTAATTTTACGAAGTTTCTGAATATAAGTACCACTTCTGTCTTCTCTGAATCTTTCTCTGAAGCTATTGTTTTGTAAATTCTCATCCTTAATTAGTTCCTCTTCCTGATAATGAAGTTCTAAAATTCTCTTTCTTTTTCTATATTTGTTACATGATTTTAATTCTTCTTCACATTCAGAATCAAGGAATCTTGTGATTTTATTCTTTCCTATGGGTTTAATAATTTCTTTAATGAAATATTATTCTCTAAAATTTAATTCAATACTGTAATTGTAAATTAAATTACCTTCATCACTGCTTTCAAGATTTTGGGCCGCACTTTTTGACATTATCAATAAAAAGTGGACTTGGGTCACTTTCAAAATTATGATTTTCAGTATTTATATTATTATGAAAATGTAGATGTTACAAAATTTTCAAATGTGTTAAATATATTTCAATTCCGATTTATTTTTTATAAAGTTCAGCATAAATTATAAGTGTCACCACAGTTAACTTGAAAAAAGATAAAAATAGACTTGGGCCACTTTCAAAATAAACAGCTCATATGTTGATGAAATAATAATATTCTACTCAAATGAAAAGAAATTAAATAAAGTAAAAAAAGTCTGACTTTAATGAACTGAAATACTGTTTTCGAATAGATTTTAAATGTGAAATAGAATGTATAACAATGGATCAGAACAAATATATTGATGAGATGCCAGAGAAATTGAAAATTCAAGATTCAAAGCCTTAGAGACAGGGTTAAAACTAAAAAAAAAAGAAAATCCAAATATCAACTTACCTTACAGAAACTTGATTAGAGCCCTGATGTATTTATCTGTGGCGACACGCCTCGACATTACGCATGCGGTGAGTTATCTTAGCCAATTCGATGCTTACTATGATGTAGAGTATTGGAAAGCTGCTTAAAGAGTACTCAGGTATCTAAAAGGGACAAGAGACCTGAAGTTAACATTCATAAGGAATGAAGATGCTGATTTGAAAGGATATGCTGATGACAGAAGATCCTATACTGGTCATTGCATCACAAAGAATGGCGATGCTGTCAGCTGGGAATAAAGGAAACAGAAGACAGTGGCCCTATCAACTGCTGAATCCGAATACATGGCTCTGACAAAATGTGCAAGACAAGCAATACACCTGGCAACGTTAGAAACTGATTTAGGAAATAAGAAAAACATAACAATATTGTCAATGTCACCTTTTTTTTATTTTCAGATAATAAGCGAAAATAGAGAAGCAACACAACTGCATTACTTCTTTCAATTTGAATGAATGGTAAATAATATTTCTGCGATGGGAATATAAAAAATATCATTTAAATATGGACTATTATTATGGTAGCATATTTGTTTAATACGGAATGTGATTAATTTAATTTTAATAAAGACACAACTATAAATATTAATTTATTCTATAACAGGTTAGATCATTTTACATAAAGTTATATTACAAAAGTGTATAAATAATCACTAGATATATATTGCACTAATTATCAATCTTATATTAATATAAACTACTTAATACATGGTACATGTTTTTTAAGTAACACAAAACTAAGCTCTATTTACATCTCACAAAATACTTAAATAGATGTGGTATAAATGATTCACATTAATATTAATCAAGTTTTATTAAAAAACAATATATGCAACAAAGAGGTTTAATAATAAGAGGTAGACTAACATCATAACGCATTAGAGAAGAGTGATATGAAATATTTAAACTTAGAAAGACTGTTTTATGTATTTCTCTACCCCTTGAAATTTATAAGGAGTTCTGAAATGAAGCATTTAAGAAACCACTTGAAAAGTACCTATAAAACAAAACAGCTATTATTTTATATTATAATATAACATAATGTAAAATAAGTTAGAAATAAATAATTGATAAATATAAAATAAATAAAATTAAATATTTCCTTAATAAGGGGGAACAAGAGCAAATAAGTTATTTCATATACAAAAGGATTAGTTCACATTGTTTTGATTTCTAATCAAAAAAATACCATAGATACAGCAAAATTTCAAACTTCTACTTGTAACTTGCACTTAATTAGACGAAGTCTTCCAATATATCTAATATTTACATGTTTTTACGTAATATTACACTGTCAGTTCAATCAATATAGAAAGAGATGATATACATTTAATAATACACATTCTCTTAACCAGCGATTTTATAGCCTTTAATCAATATAGATTTTCACAAAACTAGATAAATAATAAAAATTATTCTCTCGTACATATTTCATATTTACTTACTCTATGTACAGCTAAAAAAAGAAAATTGCTTGGATTTTCCGATTCGGTCTAAAAAGTTATTAAATTTAAGTAGAAACTGATAAATTATTAAAACATCATATTTTTTAATTATCTTGTTTAAGAATTCACGTATAAATTTTTAGGGAATAAATCACCATAACTTCTAAAAATCATTTTATACTGCGTATTCATTAATAATGCCATAACTTATTTGAATAATTTAATCATAATCATTTATGTGAACCATTTTTACCAACATTATAATACAGATTAAATTTAATATAGAAACTAAATTCTTGCTAACCTCTCAGTTATTCGAAGCACACATATCCTGTCAAATATGATTAATTATTTCATAGCCATAGGAGACAAACGCTCATATAACCAATTTAACACAATTTGCATAATGTCATGGTGAACAAACATCCGAAGGCACATTCCGCTCGAGGTTCGGTAATTGTACGCGTTTCACAGAAACGACTCGGTGCACTCATTAATATAAGTAATAATAATAAATAACCATCCAGTTAAACGGAAGCAATGACATCTGCGAGATCGTCCACCTTTTTGGTCATCGCATTTGCGTTTTACTAGAAAGAACACGTCTCCTTGTTGGTCGCAAACATCATAGGACATGTTGCACATTAGTAGATCATGCCTGGATGCACACCATTACTACAGTAGAAGTAGACATTCGGATTTGAACTCAGGGTTGGCTCGAGAGTAGTATAGACGTTGCCGTCTTCCAAATTTGGATCTGCAACAATAAAAACCGCATTTAAAATTATTATAGTGGTTATAATTGGGATTATGGCTGTTTATCATAAATAAATTAATTGTTTTCACATTAAGATTATAACCGTATTAACAAGTCAAAGCTTGATATTAATGCCATATGGTCATACATAAAAAAATAACCAGTAACGCTTCGTGTATGAAGTTTTTTTTTATAATGGACGTGTTTAAAGTAGATGAAAGGACTGATCCGGAACATGTATTTTTAAATCTTTCTTTTTCTATTAGATATTTTATCTTAAATTGAATTAATTTAATAATTCCAGGTTATCACATATGCAATTGGATTTTGATATGCGTCTTAACTATTTTTAACTAAGTAATAAGCTATGCAATATTTCTAATAGCGCTACAAAACGAAGACCATTGTAGTATACTAAGTAACATAGAACTGAACACCCATTAGAAATCACTTTATTTTTATAATATTTTGTATAATTATAAGGGAAAATTCTTCTTCTTCTTTTTGCGTATTTAATGGCCTTGGCAACTAAGCCTTGTCGACCAGACACAGCACATTTATCTTGATATGTGTTAAGCTCTGCAGCTCTCAGGCGTTACTAGGGGGTTAAAAGAAAAAAAAGAAAGGAGGGAGTACAACAGGATATAAGTATTTGTAGAAGGGAGACATAAAACAGAGGTGATGGATAAGGGTGAATGATGTCCGATAGAGATAAGAGAGAGATATAAGTTCTGACAGCCAAGGTAGTAGTTTGAGCAAGAGAAGAAAATATGGTTGACATCTCCAAATTCTCCGCAGGAACAGTTTGGAGAGTCAATTTGACCTATTCTATAAAGGTGAGATGAGAACGAATTGTGAGCAAGTTTTATTCTTACCAGGGATGTAATAAACCTTCTTCCAAGGGTCTTTGGATTAGAAAACCAGGGGCGTAGGGGAATAGTGGGTTGAATAAGAAGGTATTTAGTGTGCCTCCCGAAAACAGACCATGAATACTGCCATTTCAAGTGAGAGCTGGTTTTTAGGACTTTGAAGTACTCTTGGTGAGGAGAATGATATTCAGAAAGGGGAAGCTGTGGGGCAGATTTAGCAGACTGAATAGGTTTGAATTTATATATTAGCGACTTAGAAGAAGTGCATAGGAAAGGGCAAGCGGGTGGGGTAATTATCGACAAAAGCAAAGTATGGATGCTGGTTTATGTGGAAGATATGGCATTAATACCGAGAGATTGGAGATGAATGAAAGTCATGTTAAAGAGAGTGGAAAGATATAAGGATAAGAGAGGACTATGCGTGAACGTAGGGAAGACAAAGTGGATGGGGTTTAGGAATAAAGGAAGGAAGGGAAGAGTAAAATAATTCGTATAAGGTGAGGGTATTTATTTTTAAAAGTATAGGCGAATACGTGCAACATGTAAAATGTGTACAAAGAAAGGCAAGGACAGCATGGAGTATTGTGAGAGAGTATAGAGGAAAAGGTCACTTTGACAAGAGTTAGATGTGGATTAGGAGAGAGAGGGAGGAAAAGCGGTATTGGAGAAAGTTATGGAAAATGTGTATTATGTATGAGTTGAAGGATTACTTGGAAGCATTTGACAGGGGAATGCAAATGAGTTTGTGAGGAATTGCTGAAAAGATACTAAAAGGTCACTGAATAGATAAGGGAAGAAGGCGCGGGGGTAATGATGAAATTGGGGTGGGAAATGTGCCAATAATGATCTTTTTTAGGTATACCTAAGCAAGTGCACAAATCAGACAAATAAAATCAGACATAGAAGAGTAAGAACACAAACATTTATTGTTAGCAGATAGGGTTTAAAACCTTTTTTTTCTTTTATTTGGTACGTGTTTCCAATCTATATGATTTTTTCCCAATTTGATTTTAACAACACAAAATAACATTATTTGATCCAAATTTCATCATTTAATTTAATTGTTTTACAAATAATACTGATTTAAATATATAATTTAAACTAGACTTAATTGAATTTACACTTTAGACGTACCTATTTAAGAAGTAGAATATCATAATCAAAACCATATATTTTATATTACTTTATTCCCTATATAAAAAGCAATAAAGTAATACAAACATATTGATTTGACCTTATAACTAATACTAAAAAATAATTAGATGCCATTAATTATCTACTGATTATTATTCAATAAAAAACTTACTATATTCATAACTATAATTCTATCGTAATCAATTAAATCCGTTAATAAAGGTACTCTGTAATTAAGCCCGAGGCTAGCCCCTATATTATAACTCTTTTATGCGATAATTAATCATACTCAAGTCAAATAATTGACCGAAAAGTCTAGGCTCGCATTAATTAAAGCAGGTGAGGATTTACTTTACGGTAATGAGCCGAATAATTCAGGCCAAGCCAAATATTATTATGCACATATAAAAATATATAACTGTATCCGTTGCATCGAAATTAAACGGTGTTTAAGAGCAAGACATTCCAAATGCACCATAAAATCTAATGGCGAGGCGTCAATACGTCAGTCCTAGTTCACCGCAAGACATAAAAGTTTTCGGTCTAAGCGAAGACGAATGAATTATTCGAGGTATAATTTAAAGAAAGTTTTCTTGATTACAAAACAGGTGCAGAAATGTATTGTCGTATAATTGTTATCCCATTAATTAGAACGTTTGAAACTATTTTATCTCAAGGTTTCCTGTTTTCCTGTTTCTCTCTACAATCAATCATTGTTGGAATGTCGTGTTTATTTTTAATTAATTAATACATGATACTAACAGCGACACTTTTGTCAAATATGGAAGAAACAATTTTCTTTCGAACGGTATCCAGTTAACTAGCCGATAATTTCGCGTCCCAGACAAATTATTCAAGCTGCCATTGTTGATGTATGTAATGGGTATACTATGGTTCCATTTAAGATACTTGAGTCCTGGAATGTGCTTGTGTTGTAAAATAATTTAACGAACTATGTTACATTAAACATCAAGCCAAACATGGTATTGATGTGCTTTTAAGTAAATGGTCTGACAGTTGTAAAGGCAATTAATTAATTAATAAATTTCCTGTCAATCCTCAAAATGCTTATATAGATGATGAGGCGTAAAAACTACTTATATTAATATAACTTCATTCCTCATCTGTCTTTTTGCTGGTGTGAAGGCGCCCCGTTAATTTTCCCTTTTCTCTTATAATTTCTTCAAATAAAATAAATATTAATTATTTTCAATCTTTGTGGAATATATGATCGTGGTATTACCCCCAATACTCCATTCATTAAATGTGCAGGTAAATGTTTCAAACATATACATAGTAAATGGAGTAAATTAAGTGATAATGAAATTAGTAAAATGAGTTCAATGAAAACTATTTGGATCTGTCTTAAATGCATTTCCCTATTTCAACTGCTGCATAACCTCTAACCATTGAATCCATTCACAAATTTATAATTGATTTTATTTAAAGATGAAATAAAGTGCTCAAGATCAAGTCGTTTTAATAATATCGAATCCCATATAATTCAATTGGATAATAAACAGGCAAAATGTGAATCGGAGTTCTCACAAATTAAATTAATGCAACATGATTCCTCTGAGGATATTATAAATGAGGTTGAGGATAGCCGTAGTAGATTGTCAAATACAATCCTCTTCACATTTAATGAATCTCCATCGCCAACATTGGAAATTCGAGCTAAACATGATATGGGTGATGTTATTAGTATTCTCGAGTCTCGTTAAGACACGATTAAACCTTTAAAAACTATAAGATTGAGGAAATTATAACAAACCCAGACCATTAAAAATAATATTTAATTCGAAAGATGACGCTAAAGTAATTCAATAGCTTCAAACAATAATTTCATATTTCGTTCTGATAGAACCAAAAAATAAAATGAATACTACAGCAAGTTAAAGAATGAATTAGAAATTAAACAATCGAAGGGTGAATCTAATTTACGTATTATACATCGAGAGGAAGTGCCTTATTTGTCTAGTATCAATAATGGGCACAATAATCAGTCGGCGCAAAAAAACTTGCACTATATTAACAAAAATTACACTTCTTAATGCAAATATTTTTGATGGTGATTTTATAATTCTAGTTGAAACATGGCTTAATGAAAATATATCTAATAGCTAACTTCAACTCTACAACACTGTGTATGATCGTTCTATTCAAGGAGAAGTTAGAGGAGGTGGAATTTTAATTGCAATCAGAAAACGTTTTACTTCATCATTTATTTTACGTGATAATTCTATTGAGCAGCTTTGCTTTATTAATCTTAAAAACACATCTTATATAATTGGTGGAATTTATATACTTCCCTCTTCCTTGCATTCCAATAATGTCCTAGAAATCTCAGAGTTATATATGTAATTGTAATAATTTAATAATATGTATGTGGCGACTGCAACCTCCCTAATATTGTGCGGAATAATGATACATGTACTCAATTTAATCCTACAGCTAATGATGTTGTAAATTATTTCAATTTTTTAAACGCTACCCAAATTATTGATATTCCAAATTCAAGAGGAGTCTTCCTCGGCTTATGTTTCTCCATTTATTTCAACTGGCGGACTATGGGTCATTAAATAGTCACTTTAACTCGTTAAACTGGGAATTTATACTATCAAATTCTGACATGGATTGAATCGTGAATAAATTTGACTGCAATCGACATATTTGTGCCTTGCAAATAAATTTACCGTAAAGCAAAAGCGTTTCCCCGATTGATGTCTAGCGAAATAATTTCTTTAATTCATAAAATCATTCATGCAAAATACAAGCGAAGTGGTCAATAACAAGATTATTACGAATTCTCATGTCTTCACGAGAAATGTAAATTATTAATTTAGAGAATTTAAAAAAGAAGACGATGTGTTATAATAATTTAACAGCAAATGGTGGATCTGAAATCGTTTCCTTGTCCTCTGGCTATGTTTTTTCAGTCTACACATTTAGACATTCCTTGGATTATAACTCTCCAAGAATATTTAATTTAATTTTAAGTCTCAAAACATCTCTTACTTATGGACTGGATCAAGTATCGAGTTACTTTATCCAAAATTGTATTGAATCGCTTTGCGTTCTAATCTACAATATATTCTCTACATCTCTAAGTCTGGGTATTATGCCTTTCCCGTAGAAAACTGCCTATGCAATTCACATTTTTAAATCAGGCGACAAACAACTCCGAAACAACTACCGTGTAGTAGCCATCCAATCGCTAATTCCCAAAATGTTGGATAAGCTAGTGGCTAATCAAATGCTATTCATTAACAATAATAGAATTGAATATGCATATTCAATTTGATTATCTAGCTTTACAAGGGTTGATCAAAGATCTAGGTATCATCTTTGATTCTAAATTTTTATGTAACACCCACATATTAAATATGAGTATGAAAGCATTATAGATGTGGGGTTATGTTTGCCATATTAGTAAAAATTTAAATACTGGATGTATAAAAGGTCTTTATTGCCTACTAGTACGTTGCCATTTAGAATATGCCTCTGATGTATAGACACCATTTACTCTAACTAATATTAACCGTTTAGAACTCGGACAATCGGTCAGCACCAGCAATAGAGTAGGCTGCAGGCAGAGGCTGCCGAGCGCGTCTCCCGGTGGTGGATAGGAGCGTGACCGAGAAATCGGCCAGTAGCTGGCATAGGGTCGGGCAGGTGGGTCACCCCCGCATGACCGGCCTAAACAAAAACTACCATAGGGGGCTCTTCGGAGAACCCTACCTCCCCTGGTGCCTCCACGGCTGAACCTGAACGACCTAAACAGCGTTCGGGGGCGCAGAGGTCAGGGACGCCTAAGCGTAACCTACCTCAGGGAAAGCTAGCGTTAGTGGAGGGGGCGCACCCGCGACGCCCTGCACCAGCGTCAGCACCCGGCTCGTCAGGGACGCAGAAGCGAAACCTGTCAAGCGACAGGACTCCAAAAGAGAACGGCAAAAACCCCGAGAGGGGACGAAGGGCCTCCGGCAAAGAGAACCTTCAGTAACATACTGACGGGAATAGCGCTCGCTATAATACCGAAAGGATACCCAGAGACGAGCATAAATGCAGAGGAAGCCGAGGCTACCAAAGCCTCGATAATCCAAAGCATTGATGCTACGGTGAAAGGACAAGCCTCATCGAAATTTCAGGAATGCACCTATAAAGGGGGATTCCTGAGAATAATATGCTCCGACCTTCCAACCAGGACATGGCTCGAGAGCATAGCCAAAGAAAAGAATCTCCTGGGGAACGAAAAGGAACTTCAGATCATTGATTTGAAGGACCTACCGGAACCCAGGAGAGTACTAACACGGGCTCCAGGACCACCAGTAGAGGCAACCACCTTCCTCAAAAGAATATTGGTGTAGAACAACGTAAGCACCGATACCCGGAGAGTAGTTAACCAAAAACCGGACCCCAAGGAAATTCAGTACATCATACTGATGAACAAAGTCTCTTGGGGTAAGTTGATCGAAGGGAAGAAGTTGCACTTCGGCCTTTCAACCATCACCCTCAGGGCGCTGGCGGCAAAAACCGTCGGCAGACCTGAGGAGACCGAAGAGGTAGCAATGGAAGGAATTCCAGTGCCCGGAGAGGGAGCAATGGACGCGTTGCCCGAATCGCCGAAGGGTAAGTAATATTCAAATTACCACAGATTAATACACACCACTGTAAGGCGGCATCTGCTGCCCTCAGTGCATATATCCTAAAAGAAAATATTGACATTGCACTTGTTAAGAGCCATGGCTTCACAAGGGAATAGTAAAGGGGTTAAACATTCAGGGCAGGCGACTGATTGTCACCGAACCTATGTGTAACCCACGCACATGTATAATAGCAAAACATGGACTCAATTTAATGCCATTATGGGACGTATGTTGCAGAGACCTAGTGGCAGCACGGCTGGAAGTGTGGAAAGGGGAAGGCAGAGGGAGTTTATACTCGGATCCGGTTACCTTCCCTACGACCAACCAGGACCACCGCCGCCAGACGAGGTTCAGCAGCTGATACACAGCGGGAGCCACAAGGGAATACCGCTGATCCTTGGATGCGATTCCAACTCGCACCACATTATATGGGGGAGCAAGAACATCAATCCAAGAGGTGAGAAACTATTAGATTTTATCTTAGAGAATGACATTGAAATAGTAAATATTGGAAATGTACCCACGTTCGTAAACGCGGTGCGAAGCGAAGTAATTGACATAACACTTGCCTCTCGCAAGGCAAGTGAAATAGTAAAACACTGGCATGTATCTGATGAACCATCACTCAGAAGAAGTATCGGGAATCCAAAACAAAAACCCGAGGAGAACTGACTGGGACCTATACAAAGAGGTACTAGCCAGCCGAATCGGGGACTGTCAAACAGTAGCGAGAACAACGCATGAGTTAGAGCTCATGGTGCAAAGCATCACAGACTCTATCAATACTGCGTTTGAAGCAAGCTGCCTAAGAACTACCAAACCTACCTCAACCAGGGTCACCTGGTGGAACAAGGATCTTGATAGGGCTAAGGCACGCACCAGAAGACTGTTTAATACAGCCAAGAGAAACGGTGAATGGGCGCAGTACAAAAAGGCCTTCACGGCATATAACAATGCCATTAAAAAAACCAAGAGGGAAGCTTGGCAAAAATTCTGTGGGGACATAGAAAGTGAACCCACAAGCTCCCGTCTACTCAAGACGCTCAGCAAAGATCATGCTGGGAACATCGACTCACTGCAGACCAAAAATGGAAAGTACACAGACTCGGTAGAAGAGACCCTGCAGGTATTACTGCAGACGCACTTCCCGGGTTCTGCAATACTAGACAATCCTGTTTCCGAGGACCTAAGCGAGCCCAACCCAGGGGCTACAGAACGGGACTGGGAAACAGCGAAAATGATAATCAGACCAGGTGACGTTGAGTGGGGAATTAACACGTTCAAACTATTCAAATCACCTGGTCCTGACAGGATATATCCTGTCATGCTACAAAAGGGGATAGCAACGCTGAGGAAACGACTATGTGATATCCTCAGAGCAAGCCTTGCCCTTTCATACATCCCAAGCAGCTGACGGATTGTAAAGGTGGTATTCATACCTAAGCCAGGGCGTGTTTCATATGCCCAGGCTAAATCTTACAGACCGATCCACTTGTCATCATTTATTTTAAAACTACTAGAAAAACTAGTAGACAGGCACATACGGGAAGGAGTTTTAAAGGACTCACCACTACACCGTCAACAATATGCCCAGCAAGCGGGGAAGTCATGCGAGCTAGCAATCCACCAGCTAGTGAGCAGATGTGAAAGGACCCTACAATGCAAAGACGTTGCGTTAGGGGCCTTTCTGGATATTGAATGGGCGTTTGACAATACAACCTTCAACTCCATAGCAACAGCAATGGAGAAAAGAGGAATTAACCCGCAAGCCCAACAATGGGTTAATAAGATGCTCAGAAATCGGACTGTGATTACTACCCTATATGGAAAAACAGCAGAAGCTTTAGTCGCTGGCGGGTGCCCGCAGGGAGGTGTTCTCTCGCCGCTCCTATGGTGCCTCGTCATGGACGACCATCTGCTGCAACTCGAAAGCCAGGGCATATATGCACTAGGGTATGCAGATGATCTGACCATTCTAGTAAGCGGGAAGTTTGGGACTACTGTATCAAACTTGATGCAGAAGGCACTAAATACCGTAGAAAGATGGTGCAGGAATGAAGGGTTAACTGTAAACCCGGTCAAAACGGCGATCGTCCCTTTTACTAGACGACGAAAAACCAATGACATAAAATCACTACGTATGTATGAAATGGAAGTTCCAATCAAAAATGAAGTAAAATATTTAGGGGTCATACTTGATACTAGATTGAACTTCAACTTCCACCTAGAGAGCATCAGCAAAAAGGCCATGAGAGGACCCGAAAAATGGTAGGACGCACATGGGGACTGAGACCCAGTATGACCAAATGGCTATACACTTTGGTCATAAGACCTATAGTGACATACGTGGCGCTCGTTTGGGGAGAAAAGACCCAAACCAAAAGTGCAGCAGTAAAACTCGAGTGCAAAGACAAGCGTGTCTGCTGATCATTGGGGCAATGAGGACAACGCCCACGGCAGCCATGGAACACATATTATCGCTACCACCACTACATCTATTTGTAATGATGGAAGCTAGACAGGCAGCCTATAGGATGTACAAAAATGGACGCACTTTAAATATGGGCCCATCAGGACCGGCAACATTTAAAGTACTACAAGAAGAAGAGACACTAAAAATGAGGTCCAATTTCACCAAAATGGTACACCGATCCCGCAGATTTAAAACGATCATACCACAGCGAGTGAATGGACACATGGAACATACCCGGGAACGAGTAAAGGAACCATCTGGTACACAAACGGGGCCAAAAATACTAAAGGAACATGCTGAAGCTGTCTAGACTAAGCAGATTGAAACTAAGAAAAATCACAGGACTAATCACTGGGCACTGTGACCTGAACAATCACAAACATAGGATGGGCCCCTAGGCCGTGGGTGTCTGGAAGAAGAGGAAACTCCCCAACACCTACTGTACACTTGCAACAAAAACGCAAGGCGAAACTCGGGAAGCCCATGCGGCCTGTAGGACACCTAAGGAAACCTGGCAGAAACTTCTGGACTTCTTAGAAGATACAGGAGTTCAAAAGGAGTAAAACAGGCAGAGGCGCATAAAAGGACCACGGAGACTGCAGTGCAGGGCCGCTATGCAACACCACCTCGTGAGGATAAAAAAAACTGTTTATAAATGGTGCAACGAAGTTCTTAAGATGCATGTAATTCACGATTGGATGACAGCATGCATCTGGAGAATAAGTTGCAATAATGGACAATTTCAAGATTTTCACACTTGAGGATAATAGCGGACTTATGTTTTCTTTAACCCGTTAAATTGAAAAATGGATTCTCCCAATCTAATGGA
The DNA here is from genome assembly GCA_963969525.1 of Ontholestes murinus. Taxonomy (NCBI): domain Eukaryota; kingdom Metazoa; phylum Arthropoda; class Insecta; order Coleoptera; family Staphylinidae; genus Ontholestes; species Ontholestes murinus. Next base: position 10,715,816 of record OZ018398.1, on the reverse strand, counting down.
TCAACTTACTTTCCATGTCCCATAACGTATCACTCGATCGAACATTTTTTTTTCAAATGTGTACATACAGAATCGAATCGGGTTATCATAATTCCCTTACCCGCTTAATGGACTTTGCCAATGAACTTTAACATTTTTTGCCGTAGTAACGATTTTTATTTTACTGAGTGCAATTCTACAATTTACAATGCCAAATGCAAAGACGCGCAAATTTTCATCAACTTTCTTAGTTTGTGTACAGAAATGTTGTCGGGCATGGGATCAAGAGCGTCGAAGAATCACAGATCGAGCAGACCGACGTTTGAGACTATTGGCTTTAAGAGATCGTTTCTCCACCCCCAGATCTATTGCAAACCAGTGGTATGAAGAGTATGGGAGACCGATTGGAATGCGAACAGTTTACCGCCGGATTCTCACTCTTGGTCTTTTTTCATTCCAGCCGCAATAGGTGCTTCCTTTAACTGCTGAGCATCAACGACATCGTTTCGAGTGGTGTAGAGAACTATTCATGTGGGACTAGAAATGCAATGATATAGTGTTTAGTGATGAAATAAGTGGTGAAAGAAATCCACAATTTTTTGTCGAAAGGCACGTTTGTCACACTATGGGGGTTATGGTATGTCATTACTTATGGCTCTAGGTCACTTCTAATCTTCATTACAGGCAACATGACCCCACAGCTTAACATCAAAGAAATTCGGGAACCTTATCTCCTACCCTATCTTCAGGCATCGCCAAATCCAACTTGTCAGCAGGATAATGCTCGCCCACACATTGCAAGAGCCACAATGAACTTCTTTGAGCACGTTGAAATAAATTTGTTGCCCTGGCCACGGAGTTCGCCGAATTTATCTCCAATTAAGCATGTGTGGGTTATCATGGACCGAAGATTCCTTAACTTACAGCATTCCCCTCAAAAATTAGAAGCACTTCGACATGCGCTAATAATTGCTTGGAATGAGATACCACAGGAGAACATCAATAATCTAATTGGAAGCGAACCTAAGCGCCTTAAAGAGTGTATAGTCCACCGTGGTGCATCGACACACTATGAATGTTTTTTTTTCATAAGGTTTGTTGAATCGAAGAAATAGAATGATTTATACTGGGTATTCGATTTTCTATGTCACATAGTATACATGGATCACATAATTTTATGTGAGACACGTACATGTTGATCAAATTTATGTATTTTATTTTTTGTGTAATTATTCAATGCATAATTTATCTACAAATGATAGAGTAAAATTGAAGTTGGGTTTTTGTTAAAAATTATCAATAGTGTAAAATTGTACGCTAACAAATTTAAGTAAAGATTTATAATAGAAACAAAAATTTGAAATTAATCTACCTACAATTTCAAACCGAAAGTTTGAAAATGATACGCTGATGTATTGAAACCATTGGTCACCATATAAATAAATAACGGTTATGCAAAACAAAGTGATTATTGTGTTTAATTTTGTGATTAAATATGTACAACGAAGTAGAAGCCTCCATCGTCAAAGATTTCAGTTAACTGATTCACATTAATTTCAGATGTATATGTGGCAGAACAATATTTTTTTTAAATAATATCTAGAATGAACTAATATCAAGCTAAATCTAACGTTGAAAATTAAAATAAGCGCTTTGATTTTGTGAATTATCCTCTTTACTCTCCCTTTTATTTAGAGTGAATATATACTATTTAAAAAATAATAATAATAAGTAAAAATTTAGAGACTAAAATAAAATCCTTAATTGTGTGTTCAAAATTTATTTAAGAACAAGAAAAGAGATTTTCATCACTATTAGTATAATTTTGAAATTGATAGAAATCGTAAAGCGATGAATAGTTAATCGAAAATTTTCGAAAACAATTTGTTAAGTTCTTTGTTCAAGATCTAAAAAATAAGAATTTCTATTGAATAAAATGTATTTTCACACTTCAGGTTTTTTTTTTTAGAAATCAAAAATACAATTTAGAAAGTTCTTTAAAAACACAACGTATATTCAAAATTGCACAAAAATTAAGTTTATACATGATTTTAAGTACATTGTTTTCTTTATTTTTAAAATCAATAAAGTCTGCGAAATATTATTTAAAAAACTGGAGTGTGTGATCGATGTTAATAATTAAAACAGTAATCTAAAAGAGCATAAATGTTGTCCCCAGAAAACTTATTACCCGTATATTTTATTGATTAGAGGATGGGATAGTTGCCACCCACTCGTTTATTACTCCCACAGTTGTATAGTTTTACTAAATTTTCAACATTTTTTTTATGGATGTTAAAATGAAATAAAATACTGTTGTATCCTATGATCGCAAATATATATAGGGAGGGTGGGTTTATACTATCTCACCTTCCAGTTAGTAAAAATAGGAAGTATTTTATTTAATTTTCTCGCTTTCAGTGAGGCGAAAGAGTTAATTATTAGCTCTTCTTAGCGAAAGGTCATTAAACATATTAGATTGCCTTTGACTTGGTTTGTTTATTCAGTACTCTGTTTGTTTTGTACTTTTTTCCCACTTTTGGACTACGCCCTTTCTATGTACTTTTAATAGTCCACATGTAGGTTGTGGTCCGTTCATGGTAGTCGCAGCTCCTTTCCTCGCAAGTACGAGTATATTGGCATATTTATTACCTATTATACTTGCGTGACCTGATACTGTATCAAAATGAGTTTGTTGCCCTTAGCCAATTGTTTCAGTTCCAAGAAGTTTTATCAAAGTAGTACGCTCTCTGAGGTTTTTAAGAGCAGCCGGTCTGTATTAGGTTAGACAGATGTGTGCCCCTTTGTAGCCCTTTTTCATACAAACTTTAGCACATGTTTTCAAGGCTATTATCGCCCCATAAGCCTCACCTCCTTTCTCCGAAAATCGATGGAGAAAATCATTGACAGAAACATTAGAGGAATAGCGTTCCAGTGCTTTTCCCATCACAAACACCAATTTGCCTATCAAGCAGGAAAATCAACTACAAATGCCCTTAACACACTAACAGGTGTAATAGAGAAGAGCATCGCAAACAAAGAAGTGCCTCTATATGCATTCTTGGACATCGATGGTGCATTTGACAACTCCTCCTAACACTAGGGCAAGAGGAATACCTTCAAATGCACATAAATCCAAGCTATGCACAAAGGTCGCAGGATCACACTGTCCATTGGTGATGAGTCGGCAACTGTGTTCACAGTAAAGGGGTGCCCACAAGGCGGGGTCCTATCGCCTATGCTGTGGTCACTAGTTGTCGATGAACTAAAGCATAACGACACGGTGCACCGCATGCAGACAGCCCTTCAAAAAGTAAGTACATGGTGTCTACGAAAGGGGCTCACCATCAACCCGAACAAGACTGTAATTATTCCATTTACAAGGCGAAGAAAATTAAGCCTTCAGGCACCAACAAAAAATGGGAAATTCAATGGGTTTTTTAACAGAGTTAAATATCTCGGCCTCACTTTTGATCAGAGGCTTAACTAGAAAGTGGAAGAACATCTCGAAGAAGTCAACTTCTTTCGAGACTCTTTAATTAATATCTATTTTATTGTCACAACTAATGAAGTCCTCCTTTTCATATTAAAACTAAGATTACCTGTAATAATATTCTGTATCGTATAAGTAATTATATAGCCTGTATCATTATAAATTTCACTTATCCAATAATAATATCAAATTGTAATAATTTAATTTGACATTTTTCGTTAAAGATTTAAAGAGAAAACAAATAAATTTAAAAAAATACACATTTCACGGAAATACTTTGCAATATTAATATTATTACAAAGAATAATAATTGTGTAAAATTAGCCTAATTACAGTTATCTAATTTAATTGTTTTCACATCAGAGTCTGCAAAAAATATATTTGTTGTTTTTTAATAATGATAACTGTTCTTTTAATCCGTTCCTCAGAGTGCATACATTAATAATATTTCTGTCAGCCAGATGTAGAGCATTCTCAAATCCCATTCTGAATAATGATATTTAAATGTGTTCCTCTGTTGCATGACTAATAAACTAGGTCCTTTTTTGGCGACAACTTTTCTCGTCTCACTTTTTACGACTAATCAAGTACTAATTAAACGTAGACCGTTTCTAATGACCTTTTAAACGCATGGCGAAAGCACGTCATCGCAAATTTCGATGTGAAACAATAAAGTGAAAACTTCTTTAAATACGCACGAAATTTTCACAAGTGTAGTTAACGTTTAGTTAGATCTTAATAGCAATTAGCATTGAGGCAGTGAAAGTTAGTAAACAAATGTATAAAATAAAAATATTTACTCTTTATATTTTTATTAAATACTGGCAAATATAATTCAAATTGTTAGTTGGATTTATCACCAATACTCTTGATAAGTGGTACATGTAACAATGTTAAATTATTATTGGAAGATAGTGTTACATCTGATAATAGGACAATTATTATGCTTTTTCTCTTCTTGCTTTTCCATTTGCTATCGACCGGTGGTCTTTTAGCCCTGTTATATTATCTTAGCAGATTTATTTTATCAATGGAGATAAATAATTAAATGGTTTAAAATATGATTAATGTTCATATTTTTTGATCTATAGATAATTTCTGCATAGTTAATAAAGAATCGGTAAAAATTGTTATTATTTTTCAATCTAACCCTTGTTAATAAACACTTCATTCTCAGTAATTTCAATATCACCTCAAAATACAAGCACTTTTCGCCAATTCATTAGATCACATCATCAGGACATAGGAAGACCTACGGTCGATAGCCTTAACAGTGACGTATTAATACAAATTACAAGAAAAAATGTATTCATTTATTTAACCACTGTAAAAAGTTAATGTAATAAAGATGTATATATTCAAAAAAATACCAACTTACATTAAATCTTAAAAAAAAACAACGCTACTTTATGCTTGGATATTTAATATGCAAATTAATTTATTATACCATGAAGAAATATAAAATTTTCTGTTTCTTAATTCCCCATAAACACCTTTTCATCTAAACAAATTAATGGCATAAAAATTAATGACAAATAAAAGTTTTTTATCTACATGCTAATTAAGTAACATTTGCATTGCATACTTTCCTTAGTGCAATTTACTATAAATAATATAAAACTAGGTGGAAATGTACTTTCACAAATTATGACACGTTTATGACTCTTTGGCACGCAGCTTGGTGGATTCAAGGATTAAAAATTATATTAAAGAAGATATAACGATAAATACAATTTGATAAATATTTACTTAAACTTATAAATGGTATAAATAATATCTCTACATACAACTCAAATCATAATCGTGAATATTATCAATTATAATAAATATCAAAAATAACCCTAAGCTATCTATATTAATTTAAGAATAACACAACTTTTAAAATATTTTATTAATAACAGATAAGTCCTAATGACCTAATTATAGAAAATCATTTAATATTTAATATTTATTTATTTACGGAGAATACTTTTTTACACACAAAAATTACAAAAAATAATTTAAATAATTTAAACAAATACAATATATAAAAAATAAAATATATTTGAAATATAAATGAATTTATGTCGAGATAGGGTGTACAAATAATGTCTTCTGCGAATATGAGCACTCTACAATTTTTTTTATTGATTTTATTGATTCTAACACATCATTAACAAAAATCAAGAAAATAATTGGTCCGCAATGAGTACCTTGAGGCACATCAGAATGGACCAAAAATTCATCAGATATAAAGTTTTTGACTCTAACTAACTGAACCCTGTTTCTTAAATATGAAGCAAGCCATTCCAGTATTTTTTCATTGAACCCGTAAGCTGATAATTTAGCAATTAAAATAAAATAATTTACCTTATTAAATGCCTTTGAAAAATCGGTATATATAATATACAATATATTGAGTCAACTTGATTTCCCTTTTCAAAGGCATCGATAAGGTAATTCGTATATACAAGAAAATTAAACACCGCCGACCTACCCTTAACAAAATCGTTTTATTTATCAACTAGCATGTGCCTAAAATTGATTATAGATGAATTTAGGCATTATATATATTCACATAAACTTTTTTTGGCATATATCCATTTCTTAATGAACTTAGAAACAGTAACTGAAGAGGTCTAAAAATTGTAAAGATACAATTTTTGAGAAACATGTTTGGAATATTATCCGGGTCACAAGAATGGTTAGACTTAAGTTCATCAGTGCCTTCATAAATATCTTTGAAGGTAACAACCATAAATCTACCAAAAACCGTGTTATTGTAGCTAAATGTGTAGAATTTGAGGAGGTATAATTTGAATACTCAGACGCGACAAATTTTGAAAAATTCTTAACAATCTCGTGACCATTTGCGCAAGCTACGTTATCAAAAGTCATACATTTTGGAATATGTTCAATCTTTCTTAAAGAATTAGCAAATTTCCAAAACAGATTTGGATCAATGTTCATATTAATCTTATATTTGAATATATAGCATTTGTACAGGGTATAATTTAACTTCTACATTGTTGACGCAATCTTCTGAATTCATCGTAATAATATATTTCTTCGGTGCAATTATATTTTAAATGCATCTCTTTCTTTTTGTTAACACAGTTTTCTTTCGAATAAATTTACTAATACAATTATACAAAATATAAAAAATATAATATAAAATATTTGATCTCAATTTTTAAGAGATAGGCAATGTTTTTTTTTACTTTGCAATGTCAGAATTTGGAAGCAGGTATTCACTATCAATAATATAGTCTAATGAAGCCAAATAAATAAAATATTGCTCGACTTCAGGACATGCAACAATGATGAGATAAGCAGTTATTTCTTTCTTCAATTTATTAATTGATTTATTATTTATATCCGACCGAAAGATATTAAAACTGTTTAAGTTAATTTCAGAGTCTGGAATATCATCCGTTGGCCAGATTTGCTCTAAGACAACTATATCATAATTTGATAAGTAAACATTGGATGAGTCTTGAAGTTTAGTTTTTACTCCTCCGGCATTTTGAAAGTAAATTTTAAGATGCGTTAGTTTTTTGAACTGGAAGCATCATTTTTATTTTCTATTACTGTTGGGCGGTTATTTCTGTATTTAATAGAAATGATCGTATCTCAATTCATTTTATGACGACTGAAATTATAAATTTTTGATTTTTTGTGCAGAAATGTGAGGTCTCGTTTAATTTTAAGATCAGGGTTCACTTTTTCACAGTTTTAGTTTTATTTCCCCAGAGAAAAATCATCTAGAAGTCCTAAATTATATGGATTACCGAAAATCTACAAGAAAGGAAATCTTCTTAGACCAATTGGAAGCTCAATCGACTCACCGAGACAACCGCTCGCCAAATTCCAAGCATAAAAACTACAACCCCTTGCAGAAGCGGCGGTGTCATATGTAAAAAATTCCACTCACTTCTTGGAACTTATAAAACCTAAGAAACTGAACCGAGAGGACATCGTAATCAGTTTTCACGTCGTCTCCCTCTTCACGAAGGTACCAATAGACGCAACAATCAACATCCTGAAAATGAAACACGTAATACCGGATCACATGATTAACCTCATAGAAAATTGCACATCGAACACATACTTCATGTATGAAGGGACAAGATACAGGCAAAATGAACGAGGGAAAGAGATGAACCCATGGTCATCTCTTTCCCCTATCGTAGTTAAGATATTCTTGGAAAATTTTGAAACAACAGCAATAGATACGGGTGAACGCAAACCAAATATATATCTACGATACGTAGATGACATTTTCGTCATTTGGAGTCATGGGAAACAACGCCTCAATGAATTCCACGAAAACCGAAAACCTTCAACAGTATCCACCTAAAATCAAATTTACCATGGAAGTGGAAGTGGAAGAGAACAACCAAATTCCATTCCTCAATATCCTCATAACACGCAAACCAGAAGGCACACTAAAACACATAGACTACCGTAAACTAACACATAAGAACCGATACCTACACGCGGAATCTAACCACCACCTATCACAACTAATATACATATATATACAGGGTGATCTACTAGCTCGGTGACAAACTTTGACAGATGAAATCTGACGTTATTTTAAGCAAAAAATATTATATAACATGGTGTCCGATTTCGCTTCGTTTAGGAGATATAAGAAATCAGATTTTGTTATGAAATAATTTAAAAAAAAACAGTAATGTCACCAATTAAATAGCGATGGGCATGATATAACAACAAATAGTTGCCTGTCATAATAAGAAAATTGTTGTTTGTTGCATTGTTTGTCATAATCTTTTGGTTGTTATTTCAAAAATGTATACAATTTCCACCGAAGAGTATGCAAATATAATTTTTGTATATGGATTTTGTAATGGAAACGCGAGAGAAGCTGCAAGAGAATACCAGCGCAGATATCCAAACAGACACCAACCTGTTCATACAGTATTTAGTTCGTTATTTCGCAGACTTCAAGAGACAGGTAATGCGGTTCCGCAAAAAACTATTCGTCCCCATGAAGTAAACATACAAAAAGAACACGATGTTATTGATGTCGTCTTGGAAGATCTAACAATTAGTACTCGCCGTATAGCAAGACATTTACAAGTGTCTCAATTTTTTTTTTTTTGGCGAGTGTTGAAACGAGAATTGTTACATCCATATCATCGTCAAAATGTTCTAGCGCTACAGCCTGGAGATGCACAACAACGTTTAACGTTTTGCTACTGGGTTCTTCAACAACATAGGCAAAATTGTGATTTTCTTTCACTGGTATTATGGTTCGATGAAGCAAATTTAACGAGAGATGACATAAATAATCATCATAATGACCATTTGTGGGCTCTTCAGAATCCACATGCAATTAGAGCACGCCGATTTCAGCAACGTTTTAGTATAAATGTTTGGGATAGTATCTTTAACGACAATTTATTACCATTACAAATTATAAATGACCGTTTAAATGCGGACAGATACAGACATTTATTACAAAGTACTCTGTTCGATTTAATTGATGACGTACCACTTAATAACATCCGAGTAATGTGGTTTCAGCACGATGGTGCATCACCGCATTATGGAGAGCAGGTTAGAAATTGGCTGAATACACATTTCCCAAATAGATGGATCGTCCGTGGAGGTCCAGTACATTGGCCACCACGGTCCCCGGATTTAAATCCATTAGACTATTTTTTATGGGGAACAATGAAGCAGTTTGTTTATCAAGTTGAAATTATTACTCGTCAGCAATTACTTGACAGAATTCAAGATGCCGCCAATCACATAAGAAATACTCCAGATATTATACGTCGTGTTACGGAATCTTTGGTACATTGATGTGATGCTTGCATACAAGCTTCATGTGGACAGTTTGAACACATATTGTAACTTTTTAAGTTTACATTTTTTACTTAATATTTACTTGTGTTGTTAATTTTTTATAATAAACTTCAAGTTTAAGCTTTCCTTATTTTTGCAAGCAACTGGTTATTGTTATTGTTTTATCATGACCATCGCTATTTCATTGGTGACTTTATTGCCTTATTTAAATTATTTCATAGCAAACTCTGACCCCATATATCTATATAGCGAAATCGGACATTATGTTATATAACATTTTTTTTCTTAAAATAACGTCAGAATTCACCTGTCATAATTTGTCACCGAGCTAGTAGATCACCCTGTATATATATATATATATATATATATATATATATATATATATATATATATCATCCAATCGAAAGCGGAGGTAGTAAAATATCAATTCGTTGAAGTTAATGGGTGAAAAGGTTCAATATTATGTGATTAGATGCAGGGAATAAGAAATAAACGGTGGTAGTTGTGCTTTAGTCCACTATATTGTTATATGTCCAAGCTGACGTTTCTCGTAAAACATATATGCATCCTCAGAGCCTTCCAGAGCTGGACAACACTAAAAATACTCGCCACAGCAAGAAACCGTCGCATATTCCTATTAAAATATAGACGTCTTGGATTAACTCCCGCATTTATCAAGAACTCAATTCAATTAGATCGCTTCCCAGAAGCATAACATCATAATTTAAAAAAATTGAAGACTTCAAACTTGGTATATCAAACCCATCAGCTCTGAAAGGCTCTTTCAAAAAGCATACATCTTGAAACTCGAAATAGGGATATTTTCAATATAAGATCTCATCGCCCATCGAACAGGATCCTGGTCACAATTAGGAATTGACTCAATAACAGTTTGGGCTACATTTGAAAAAATATCATTAAAGTCATTGGTTGATACATACATTCGTTTGCATTTTAGATTTTATAATATTCCAAATTGCCCTTGTTGGGTTGGATGATGATGTTACATAATGTTCATTTTCTTTCTTTTATAACAGAACAGAAAGGATCAAAATGGAATATATTAACTTTAAAAAGCAGTATAATATATGTAATACCTCTTTTTAAAGTTAATATATTCCATTTTGGTCCTTTCTGTTCTGTAACTATTGTAAATGTTATTCGTTTCTTATTTTTGAGTGTAGGACCAAACCAATTAACATTAGATTTATTGTTAGTAACAATTTTACTTCGTTTTGGAAATGATCCATTAAAAGCATTTGTAATTTTACTGATATAAATTTTCCACGTTAGAAGCAATCGAAATGGAAAAGCATGAAAACAAATTATTTAATTTTAATTTAATCCACTACTAGAACTAATACATGCCTTTTGTCCGAATTAACAATATTGTAAACCTTTTTCTTTTTAATAATTTTATAATTTTGACTTTTGTATTTATTATATTATATTTTTTTTTCACTCATATCCATTCATAATAGTAAAAAAAAAATTTCACCTAATTTTGTGATAGGACGCACTATTCTCTTTTTGTATTTCACTGGGTGTTTAATAGGAATGCATAATCCTAAATAGTCATATACACCTATATTTACTAAGTACTGCTGGGAATATGTTATCAATACAGTTTGATTGCCTTTTAGGTTGTGTTATAAGTTTATGTAAGCCATAGCAATATTGAATAGTTGTTCTGCTCTTCTATTGTTATTATTAAAACACACATTGAAATCGCCACACACATATATTGCAAATATTGATTGATGCGATCTAACATTTTATATTAAACGCCTTAAAAGTCTGAATAATTCCCACTTGGAGGCCTATATACAGGGTCCGCCAGTCAAACGGGAAGATTTGAGGTGGGGTTAGCAGCTTGTGGCGAAATAGTGGAAACGTCGGTTACCTATCTGTCATAACCTGCAAGGTCTGCCATATAGTTTACAATGATTCGTAATATGGGTGAACAACAAGAATACGCAGCTAAAGCGTATTATCAAAATAGCGTGGGTGTAGTGCAAATGTTCCTTTTCTTTATAATACACCTTTTCATGTTTAAAGAGTCACAGTATAGTGTGCGATATCGGGCAATGGAATTATAAGTCTGCAATTTCTTTTTATGGGGTTAGCTGAAAACTGAAAAGTGTTCCAAATTAATCCACCCAGGACAATCGTAGGGACTCTCTATTGTAAAATAAATGGCTACTTTTGTATTTCCGATTAATATTTTAGAAATTGTTAAAAAAAGTCTTTTCACTATATAACTATGATGATAATTTAATTTGGCCGTTTAATACTATTCCGGACATTTCACATAACATTTCAATTAACAGTTCTGAGAGGAAACTCAATTTGGAATATTCAAAACCTTTCCTGACCATTACAAGGGATCCACCATTCTTGTACGTCTGAGTGCTACCTCAGTACATTTCAACTTCTCAAATGGAACTCTAATCTCAACGAAGAGTACTCTTCTGGGTGGTGTGAACTTAATTTAATACACTCGATAGGAGAAATAACAAAATTTCACAGGTGTGATTGTATGTCTTCAGTTGTTGTATCAGGGTGAGTCCTATATAAATGTAAGTAAGCTTGTGTTTGAACACCTTTTAAACTCGACTGTGTTTTCACCGACAATTTTTTATTCTGCGCTGAACCTTCGACGGACTACGGTCCAGTCCCTTGTGTTTCTGGATGGAACGGATATCGGTTTGTTTATCAGGGGATTTGATATCATTGACGCGTGATGTTACATTGGGTTGCATATATTATAATTTTTGAGACTTGGCGGCAAAAATATCATCACTAACCTCTTGTACGTTTCCTTGTATTAGGGTAAGGTTGCCTATGTCGTACCCCTTAAGAAAAGAAGTGTATAAAACTTAAGATTTATCAAATAAATAGAAATTAAATGTATTATTCAGACCTTTCTTAATATTGGTACTATGTGTTATAACAAAAGCATGTTTTCACGTAAAAAACTAAATCTTTAAAAACTTACATCGGTACACAACAACTTGTTTCTTAAGCCGAACCACCTATAGCCGTAGCTAGGATATCAATTAAAGAAAAATAATAATTGAAACGTAATTTTTTATTTATTATCATTTTTGTTCTTTTGTTCAATCCAGCGCAATCATCGTGCACCCAAAATTTGCATTTCAAGCATTGCATCATGTTTTCCGCCCGATCTTCTCCATAAATAAAAAAAACCATTCGCTTTTCTTCTTTATAATTTTTGATGCCAATTCCTTTTTATTAATTACTGTATTTTTTCTTTTATTTGCCGTATCTTTCATGCTTTCTATATTCGGTATTGAGCTTTTTATACCAAATGAATACTTTTATATATATATATATATATATATATATATATATATATATATATATATGAATTTATTTTATTCGAGATAGAGAAAACATCTTTATTGAAGATATTATATAATTATAACAATAATTTCTATGATTCTTCATCTTCTTCTTTTTCATGGCTATCGAACGTAGGTCTTTCAGCCTAATTTTAATTCATTTATCGTTAATTGCGAAAAATATAATTAACATCCTATATGATGATGGTTGCTAATAGGATCACACAAACACACATTACTTGAATTGGATAATCGATTTGGAAGAGTGGTATATAAAACGTTTACCGAATATTTGAGTTTAGAGGTACGATTTTGCAGATGATAGTACATAATTTAAACCTTTTGAATGTATTTCATAACGGTAAAATACATTATCAAGTATGTTTTGCGGTGATCAGAACACTACCATCTTTACTTTTTGAACTTGTGTTTTGAGAATGATTTTGTTTATAAATTTTATGATTTTCTAATCTGAGTTGACTGATAGTTATTGTGCTGTCCACTCAAGTTTCGGTTAAGATTATTAAATTGTAATTAAATAAAATATTTTTCTTACAACGTAGTTTCTATTGATATGTTTCTGTAGTTCTTAAAAGATAATCAAACCTGATCATCATTTTTATGTAGCCACTAACAAAGGAAGTTCTTACTGCTAGCAATACACGATTCAGGGCGGGATTTTGTACACTATATAAGGCTGAATAGTTGAGGCTGTTAGTTGTTGAAAGTTCATATTCTAATCACTTTGGTAAATTTTTGTAAATGAAATACGATAACAAGCTTATTAATGGGTATCTTGACTGTTCCAGTCTTCTTGAATGTGTTAATTTTAATGCACCAATGGGAGTATCAACTCGGTCAAAACTATTGTTTCATCAAAATATTCATTCTACAAATTTTGGCAGCAACAATCCACTATGTAGAATAATCAGAACGTTCAATGTCCTCCATTATAAATACATTTCATCATTTAAATGAATTAAACATTCCACTATCTTTGTTTAAACGTAAACTCAGAAATGTTAATTTATCGTTACTTAATTGATCTTATGTACAAAAATTATTATACCTGTTTTATTAGCTCTAAATAATTTAAACTGTACTCGAATAAGTTATGAGTAAATGTATGTATTCGCTACATTTTTCTTATTAATCAATGTTAAATTAAATTTGATTATATTATATTACTGACTCATCACTGTTGTGCCATATTGGGTTATATTTAAGTTATTGTTATTAATATTGTTGTTATTAATGTTTGTGTAATTAAATGTAAAAGGTGTTAACCGTTAATAAATTAATAAATAAACACTATTATATTTTTTCAAGTAATGGCTTCAAGCATCAACTATATTAACTTTTTTTTAAATTTTGTCTCGATTAAAAATAAATGAATTAATTTATTATTTCATTATTAAAATAATAATAATAATACACATTTTTATTGACAAACTTTATATGGTCGAGCCGCCGAGAGCTGACTGTGACTCATGCTAAGTACTAAGAACCGTGTAGCAATTAATATCTATCTCGTTCTATCACCATCCTAGGATGACCGGGAGAGAATGAAATGAACGACGGAACGTGTGTCTGATTCCTCCATTATAAAGCGATGAGTCACAGTCAGCTTTCGTCGGCTCGACCATACATGATTACATTTAAATAATAAATAATGAATGATGTGTTAGTGAGTTAGTCAAAAGCTATCGACCAGAGGTCTTTCTGGCTTGTTTTGTCCAGTCATATGGCGTCAGTTGTTAATGCGTAATGGGATGAAATGATGAGATGAAGTCAAATATGGCGGAATTAGGAATTTAGGGTTTATACTAGGATTTCTAGGAAGACAATATAAGGATAATATGTGGAAGTTGAAAGGATTTTTAGGAATCGAAGGCGTTCTAGGATGGGGATAACTAGAGTGGTATCATAAAGGAGCTGATTAGAAGGATTGTTTAGAGGATTAAGAAGATGGCGGAATTTGGTTAGGGTACGGAGGGATGCTCGCTCGCTAACTTCGATATTGCGGGAGGTTGGGTTGATGGGGTTAGGATAGATCATCTTATATATTTTAGCAGCTGTTCTTGTATTGAATTTTGCCCTAGAAGTAATGTTGCCTTTTATTATGGCTGTATGTTTTTTAAAATTGATTTTTTGATCTATGGTTATGCCCAGGTATTTTACAAAAACTGAGGGAGAGATCATAGTTTGGGAAATATGGACTTTATAAGGTGAGTTATAGGTGCGATGATAAGGAATTAGGAGTTGTGATTTATGAGGATTTATTTTAATGCGCCATTTTGCAAACCAGCATTGAAGGGAGTCAATTAGCTCTTGAAGGGATTTAAAGGCTTTTGGTAGTGTGGGAGCATGTATAATTAGGGCAGTATCATCAGCGAATTGTAGGAGTTATTTGGATGGATTGAAGTAGAGTTTCATTATTATTTTAGCGTGATTTTATTTAATTTATTATATTATTTTTCAAGTCTTATATAGTGTAATAACTTTGGTAAATTTTCGTAAATGAAATACGATAACAGTTTCAAATATTTATTTTGACGTTCGCGACAATTGTTTCGACACACTGTGTCTTCTTCAGGCGAAGAGTCAGTTTTTCGCCTGAAGAAGACACAGAAACAATTGTCGCGAACGGCAAAATAAATATTTGAAAGTGTTATCGTATTTCATTTACGAAAATTTACCAAAGTGATTACACTATATAAGACTTGAAAAATAATTTAATAAATTAAATAAAATCACGCTAAAATAATAATGAAACTCTACTTCAATTTTAGTGTGTTCCGATTGTAGATAATGATTATAAAATTAAAATTTGCCATAAAATGTATCTAAACTCAAAGATTAAGGTGTTTTTTAGTTCTGGTAGTTCTAAACGAAAACTCAAAACTAAAATTAATTATGTAATAACGATGTCGAAAAGAATTGATTCCTAACATAGTGGGATTATTTAATCCAGATCTAAGTTATCAACAACTCTTATGTCTCTTATGACGGATTTAGATTCAAAAAATGAATTGGCATCGAAATCTGTTGATGTGATAATTCCTCCAGATCCTAATTTTTGCGAAGAAATTATTAGTGCCTCTAATCCTTCATTCATAGATTGGTCAATTAATAATGCGGGGAATAATACACGTGTTATGGGACCTGTGTTTTACTGACGATGATGAATAGTCTAAGTGTAACTTCTTTCCTTGAAAGGGTATATGAGTTGTGTGTTGCTAGGAATATTAGTAATGATATTCTTTTTCAAGGCAAAAATGAATCCATATGTGTCTATTTAGCTGTCATGTCGAACTTGTTCTCTCGTCTAACTATTCCCGTTAGTGCGAATACAAGGATGCGTATTATTCTGAAAAATATGTTTCCACATTATCAAAGTCATCTTAGCTTAATTGATATTATATCTGAAGCTCAATTGTTAGACCTCTGTAGGAAAGTCCAGGTTACGAGAATACCTATTAATGCTTTTAAACCTCCTTCGAGGAATTCTGACTTAGAACTTCAATTTAGTTATCAGTCAACTTGACTACAAGTATGTAGTGATGCGATTGTAGAATTTTGATCCAAATTATTTGTATTCCCAGTGTAATAAACGTTTAATAAAATGTTTTGGTTGCGAAAAAGTTGTTCTTAAGAAATATCAATGTCCAAACTGTAATAGTTCGGGAAATGGAAAAAGAAGTTCTTCTCCGAACCGAAAAATTCTAATTCTTCGAATAAATGTAGTGTCTGGATGAAATATAGTGTCAATGTTTAAAGTTCAGATTTTTCTCCGAGTCACTAATTGCTGAATAATACTAAACCAGTTTTAGGTTATATTTTAGCACAAGTAAGAAGGTCACAGTGCCCTTATGTTAAAGTTTCGATTTATGTTAAAGAATTTTATAGGTTATTAGATTATGAGACCAATCAGTGCTTTACAAATGAAGCTTGTTGGGACATCTTGCATGCAATGGGTTTACATTTTAGGAATGTTGAAGAAATCTCTTTAAAGATTACATTGAAAGAGAAAGTTGCTGTTATTGATTTGAATATAGTTCCTAACATATGGTAGTTTTAGGAGATTCCTTTTGGATTAAGATCTTCGACGCGGAGAGTGGTATTTTTCTTCAGAAAAATTAAATAGTTGTCAGTTAAATTCTCTAGAGTTTCTCAAGTTATTATCACAGTATCAGGTTGAAGAGTTAAATAAAATAAACTAACCTCAAATTATTTCAAAAAAGATGTTAATAAACAAAAATATTATCCTGTGTCCCTATATATTAAACAATTGATTGATTCCAAATATTTATCCTTCATGTATATAAAGTCCACGCATTGGTAAGTGGAAATTGAAGAATCAGGCAAACAGTATACTGCTTATAGTATTCCTGGTCGTAGATTATATCAGTTTACTCGAATGCCTTTTGAGTTGCACAATGCACTTGCGACTTTTCAATGTTTATTAGGTACTGTATTAGGCCAGAACCTAGAACCATATGTTTTCGTCTATTTACATGATATAATATTATTCAAAATAAATAAACAATTAACTTTGTTGGTATCACTTTTTATACCAACAAAGTTAATTGTTTATTTATTTTGAATTATAAAAATGTATCACAAAGTGAAAGTCTCCGCAATTACTTCTACGTTCGAAAAACACCTCGAGATTTTGAGAGAAATATTTCTGATATTAGAAAAAGCTGGGTTAATCACTTAAGGTTAAGTTAAGATAATTGTGTATTTTGCATATCTGAGTTTAAATATTTGAGTTATTTAGTAAATCATGGTGATATTCAGGTTGATCCAGATAAAGTTAAATTGATTGTTAGCATGTAACACCCTTCTAATCAAACTGAAGTTAGAAGACTTTTGGGTATGGTGTCTTGGTATAGGGTTTAGTTTCGGCACCTATTTTGACATATTCTGATTTGACTTACCTTTTGTTCTTCAAACCGATGCTTCTACTTATGATATTGGCGCGGTCTTATCGCAGTCTCAACAAGATGGCGAACGTATTATTTGCTACGTTAGTCGATCATTGTCTGCCACTGAGCGGAAATACTCATTCTAGGTTCTAAATTTACGGTCATCAGTAATCGCTATTCTTTGATATGGCTGAATAATCTTTCCTAGTTCCAAGGCCGATGGGTCGGTGGTCGTTAAGACATCAGCAATTTAGTTTCGATATTATCCATAGACAAGCTAAAGACCATGTCGTTGCTGATATGTTATCCCGTGACTATTGTTCAGAAAATAAAATTGATAACGTACATTCAGATTTTTGTTATAATCTAGTCATTGATAGTTTTGAAGTTGATAAAGTTGATGATCCTTAGTATGTCCGTCTTAGTAAAATTATTATATCCTTTAAAATATTCTCAGTGGCGTGTACACGATAATATAATTTGCAAGTATACTACACACAATTCATGTTTTCTTGACAGCGACGAAAAGTCTAAATTTGTAATTCTTAAAAATTTGCCAACGAAAATTCTTGTCGAGAATCAGGATTCTTATACAGCCGGTCATTTGGACGTTTATAAAACATATCACAGAATAGCTTCAAAATAGTTTTGGCCGATATCACTCCATATATTCGACGTTGTGTTATGTGCCAATAATTTAAACTCGAACAGAAATCTGAAGCTGGGTTAACGAGACCTTGATAGGTTGGTATTGTCAAGATCCTCCTATAGATATTGCTATATACTTGTTTCCGATTGATTTAAAAATGTTTGTTTTACTTTCGCAATGAGGAGGGCTATAATCGTTCCCATCTGGGAAATGATGTGTTTCTGATGTTTGGTGTTCCGCGGATGAATTTATATGATAATGGAGTACAGTATAAGAGTAGAGGGATGATGGAGTAGTATGGTATGGATGTGCTTTATAATCCTGTCTATCATCCACAGGCTAATCCTGTTGAAAGGGTTAACCTAGTCATTAAAACAATGTTTGCTTCGTATATGTCGGAGAATCAGCAGAAGTGGGATGAGAAATTACCCAGGTGGCATGTGCTCTTCGCACTGCTTGTCATGAAACCACTTTTTAGATGGTAAATATAGAAATACAGGGGTTATAACAGTCAAGAATTTGAGTCTGAAGTTAGAGGAAAGTGATGATGATATTTTTAAGAAATAAATAAAAGCAGGAATTGTTACATTTCAATTTTTCACAGCAAGTATTTTATTTAATATTCAGTTTATTATAAACCAATTTAAATCGTTTCATTATTTTTGTATATCAAGTTGCATATAATAATCCTACATTTTGTAATTATTTCAAAATTTTTCGTAGGCGTTTCTGGTTGTCAAATTGACATTAATATTAACGCACTTGCGTTCTGAGCCATTCTTATCTGTGTGTGCAAATAGAGTAAACACTGGACAGCTCTTCCTAAAAATGATTTATACTTCAGTATGGTCTGAATTAGCGTACTAAATAGAAAACTGTTGAAGAACTAGCGGCTCTAAATGGTTCCTTACCATTTAAAGAACATAGTAAACAAATTATTGTAACAAGAAAAGGTATCCTGAGTGCTTTCGTCCGTCTTTTTAACTTTCCAAATATTGCCATTAAAGTTTCTGAGTTACCAAGATGAACAGTTTCAAAATATAAATCTAAAAGTAATGAAGCCTCAAATGGCTCTGTTGTATTTATATGATGATTTCTGTATGCACAGCATTTTAAGGCTTCTTTTTAGACTTATCATATTTTGCCGATATTATCTAATTATAGGTTTGGGTCTGAATACAAATGATAAAATAAGTAATCATTTATTAAAGAGTTAAATTATTCATAAACTTAAATTAATAAAAACATAAACTCTTAAACAATCGTCATTTTAGTAATTTTAGTGCTTAATGACGTTGCGCAAAGTAAGCCTTATTAATTCAATAATATTGATGAAATTATCATAATAGAAACAGGCCTGTAAAATATTATTAAAGTTTTTCTCTTGTAGTTTCTTCTTATAAACTCTTGATTATAAAAACATTGGTTCCATCAAACTGATGTAGAGATTTAACTGAATTTAAAGCCACCAGACCAAAAAACTAAATGTTTTTACTTTTTGACGTGTCTACAATTCTCGAAAATTCTACTTATTGCGGTTATAGTATTATGGAAAAATTTCTTTGAAAACTGTAATATAAAATTGAATATTAAAATTATTTTATACCACAATTAGTTGTTACCTTGGAAAACAAATATTAAAAATAATATTTTTTTTGTTGGTTTACCATTGAGGCTAAGATCTTTATGCGCAATAACTTAGCTAATTATTTTTACAATTAACAATTAAGTTACAATATTATTTATAAAAGAAATAGATAATTCTTGGATCTCTCACCGGATGATAAACACTTCATATGTTCTTTTTAGTTAATAATTTGTCCATATTAATTAAGGTTGAAGTACAACTCAATTATAGCCCATTATAGCTGATTATGGTAAAAATTTAAATGTAACACAGTCTGAAAGTTGTGATACTATCTTGGGAATCGAAACTTGTGTACCTTCTACAGATTGCTAAAATTGAAAAACAAAGTAACAATCACAATTAACGACAACAATCACAACCTTTCTATTAAAGAATTTTTCGAATTGTTTCTTTTTTATCTCCATTGTAGAATGCTTTAACACATAACTGGCTTTACCAAGCACAATACAAAGATATGTTGTGGCAGCGGAAAAGAATTTAAGGATGACCTCATCATGAAATTACTCGAAGCACATAAAATAAAAATACATTTTGGAACACCTGCAAATCCTAGTTGCCAAGGAAACATCAAGCAAGTCCACTCAACTATACTTGAGCAACTCAGATATCTCTAACAAAGCAAAAAGCAACCTATCTAATAACAAATGATGTTAGCCGTTATAGCATACAATTACACCATATCGAAACCAACTGGCATTACACCACTAGAACTAGTTTTTAGTCACACTTCCTTAAAGGACCCCATGGATCTGCTTTACTAAGAGAAATATTATCACCAATAGATATCCGATCATAAAGAACGACTTCAACATCTCTACAAATCCATTCAGGTTACCAAAGCAAAAAGAAAAATATGTTCAAAAATCTCAAGAAAGCGCTGAGATAAAACCTTATATAGGGTCCGCCAATAAGGGCGCGTGAACTTTAAAATTGAATAAAACAAGTTGTGTGTGAGGTAGAAACGAAATTTATTTTTCATTCGAAAGGGTATTCGACCCCATTAAATATGGAAGATAACATCGTTCAAATGACCACCGCGGCTCCGTTTGGTAGCCCGGATCCGGGAGGTCCAATTTTCGATGACTCTGGAGCACATATCGGCCTCAATTTGAGCGATGACGTTGCGTATGTTGACTTTGAGGTCATCGGTGTTTAGAGGCTTGTTGGCGTAGACCAGCGACTTGAGATAGCCCCAGAGAAAAAAGTCTAAAGGCTTTAAATCGCACGATCTCGGTGGCCAGTTGATATCGCCTCCGAGGCGAGATGACCATGTCCGGAAATCGCTCGTGCAGAATGTCCATTGTGGCATGGGCTGTGTGGCACGTGGCGCCGTCCTGCTGGAACCACATGTAGTCCGTGTCCATATCATCCAGTTTAGGCCAAAAGAAGTTGGTTATCATCGACCTGTAGCGCTCCCCATTGACGGTTATGGCCGCCCCAGCTTCGTTCTCGAAAAAGTACGGACCGATGATGCCGCCGGCCCAAAATCCACACCAAACAGTGACTTTCTGGGGATGCATTGCCACTTGGTGGACCTTGTATGGGTTGTTCTCACTCCAAATGCGGCAATTTTCCTTGTTCACATACCCGTTCATCCAGAAATGAGCCTCGTCGCTGAAGATTATTTTTCGGCCAAAATGGGGGTCTGCTTCCAACTGCTCCAGAGCCCAGTCAGCGAACGCCCGACGCTGTCTGTGGTCGTTTATCTTGAGCTCCTGGGTCAATTGGATTTTGTACGGGTGCAGACCCAAATCCAGATGCAAAATTCTGCGAGTTGATGTCTCCGAAAGGCCAAGTTCCTGTGCACGACAAAAAATGGACTGCCTCGGGTTCTCGCGCACACTCTCACGGACAGCAGCGATATTTTCGTTCGATCGGGCGTTTCGTCGACGTGTCAGTGTTGGCTGGTTGTTTACTGAACCAGTCGACTCGAATTTGCCTACCAATCGACGGCTAGTCGACTCCACAGGCCGATCATCGCGACCGTAAAATGGGCGAAGTGAGTGGAACGTTGCTCGAACTGATGACCCATTTTCGTAAAACAATTTAATAATTTGCACGTGCTGCTCGACACTCAAACTTGCCATGGTGATTTGGGGTTATATACTGAACAAATGACAGCAACTTTGACAGCTCTACCTCGAACAACATGGCCGCACCCTTCCGGCAAACTTCGCTCGTCCCTATTGGCGGACCCTTTAAAATAATAAAAATTAATGACGATTCGACTGTAGAACATAAAACAAAAAGAAGAACCAGAAAATTCCACACAAGAATTCTGAAACATTCTGTTGTTTCAGATGTACCAGATATTATATCACTAACATCAGGTGCGACATTACCCTAGAAGCCATCAATGATGATACAGGTCTTTTCCCGATAAAATTAGAAGAAGCCAAAATCAAAACGAATCAATAGAAATTTACAACAACGTACCATCTCGACAATATGGTACAAGAAATTGACTCTGAATAATAATTTCGATAATTGGATAACTACTTTTAAAAATGAAACAAATAGGAATATTCACAGCAGAGAAATGGCAAATTATATATCCATACTATCCACGAAGAGAAGTAAAATGTTCCAACAACTTGTACAACTATTACTTCAAAAGAAATCCCTACCTTAATGATTCAAATAAATCAATATATTAAAATTGTTACATTCCATCACTTGGAAGAATCCCAACGAATGACTCTTTTCGCTATTTTTAATCAACCGATTTTTCTAATAAATAACACCAACGATATCTTATCTTCACTCTGTAACGCTGTTACTTTTGCCAAATTAAATACATATTATCACTCGATGATAGACACTAATAATCTTATCTACGAACTGAATCAATTAAACTAACTTTAACAATGGAAAATTATCACGAGAATCCACGACAGAAAACATTCATATTCTTAAACGAATTATTACGGTTAGAGATTACGTCAAAAAAAATCCATTATATTCCTCCTAGAGATCCGTCTAACAGAAATCTCCCAATACGACAGTCTACGGATTATCCAGGATTCACCACGCGAATCTACATCATACATTACAAAATATGCGTACACAGTTTTGAAACACTCGATGCAACTTGACCAAGAAAATTCATGAAAACCTATAGATCATGGTTTTGCCCTCTACTCAAAAAATTGTGAAGAAGTGCAAATGACCGAATTAGATGCAATCAACGGTACCTACATTGCGAAAGTAACCCCAGGATGCTCTCTACACACACAAAATTATTAATTGACCAGTTTACAAGAGAAGAAAATTTCAAGAAAACCAAACATTCCTCAATTAACATGCTTTAAAAAAAAACTGTACGGGCAAAAGGGAAAATGCAGTTTGCAAAATTAAACGAAATCCATGCGATAAACGTGACTGGACTCAACGAACATTTAGTCAAGTTTTAAGAAGACCTTATAATCCTGAAGAAATCAAACACAATCTATGGCCAACCTCCTTTAATGTGAACCATAATTGCGTATGTATTATTAATCGTAGGCCTCTTCATACTCATCGAGATACAAGAAATCCTTCTCAATATGGAGGAAGAAATCTTCAACCAAGGACCAATCCAACCAAAAATCAACGACTTGTGGAAAGCAGCCCTGGATTCCTTAAGTCATGCCAGAGGATGTTCCAGCCGGGAGTGTAATGGTGCCCCAAATGCCGACATCCACAAAATCCCATGAGATATAAGGAAGCTGCGGAGCGACTCGCTCCAATACCTAAGATAGGTCGGTTCGCAATTCGCTCAAATCGCGAATATAAGTTTAAGTATTATTAAGAGTTTTATAAGTTATAATCCAAATAATCAATCATTGTGTTCAATGTTGAACAAAAATGCAAAGACGCTTGAAATTCTTATAATAACAAAATATACCACTTATAAAATTTAATATTTTGTTTACAGAATAATGAATCTATATATTTATAATATTAAAATAAAAAGAACACATAAATTAATATAGGTTAATACGTAAGTATTTAAAAGATTATTTGTTATTACTTGTATGCTATTTACTTACACGCTATGGTATGATATGGGAATAATATGAAAATAATAAATAGAAACCTGAAACGTGTTAGCGTTCGTTAATGCTGTTGATAATGGCGTATGAAGTAGGACACCGAACACATTTTAGAATTGACCATAACAATAAATTAGTAGCGTAATCTAAAAGAAATTTAAATATATTAAATATAAATATATCTAATGAGTCAACATCTAACTAATGTTTCACATTATAACTGTTAAAGCATGTTTGTTTTTTTTTTTATTTGGCATGTCATTATAGGACAGATAATTAATCTTATAAAGGATCGAATGTATATATAATGTTTAATATACGAGTCTTATCAATAATATTTTCTCTGTTTATTGAATTACCCAAAAGCCCAGCAATCATACATATAGCAATAATATAAAAAAAATATGTGTTTATTACTAATTATTGTTCATTTACTGAACATTTAGTTTTTAATTTCTCTACACTCTCTAGGATATTACAGATACGGCAAATCTGCAGATAATTAAGATATATACAATGAAAATACTTTATCACTTGTTTATATAACAAACTTGTTATAAAGTATTTTCATTGTACACGACAAAATGTATAACGAACTAGAAGCTTCAAGAATCAATTATGATATATCCTAATAAAATATGCAGACATGATAATTATTTATAATATGTATTCTAATGTGAAACATTTTACAAATGCAAACGGAAAACGTCTCGACTACTCGAATATAAGGTAGAGTATTATGCAAATGCACAAGAAAATGTAAATTAATTACAAATTTAATGCGCAAACGACATACTTATGAATTCACAAGCTTGGAGAAAATACCCTCCATTTTAAAAGAATCTAACAACATTACTAGTGACTTTGGTTTTAACTAAAATTCACTTTGTGTCTTTCACAGATTTTTATTTTAGAGTAGTTTCGACAATAAGCCTTTAGTAGCGACATAATTAAAATAATAAACCCAACTTTTATCGAGAAATAGAAGAGTAAAGGTATCTAATTATTTTCTCTAAGCTTGTATAATATATGGTATACTTTAGGCATATTATTTACGTTTATAAATTTTTCAATTGACATGATCAATAAAGATTTAGGTAATTCAATAAATCACTCCCACTGTAACACAGTTTTTTTTAATATTATATCCATAAAATTAGAAATACTAAAAATGTCACCATAACATACCAAAAAAGGATAAACATCTCGGCATGAAAAAATGCGGACAAACCCATGCAACCTCGTTCCGCGACTTGTCGGGCAATGTTAAATAAAATTGGTACACCGTAAATCATGGTGACGGCAATCTGCAATAATAATGTATACGGGAATAAACGGAACATTCCCTCGATTATTTAAATGTTCTTGCGGAGCATATTCACGGAACATTAAAGATTTAACGGTCGCGATCGAGGAAAGAGAACTAGGCATCACCAGAACGGGACTTCGGCGACGATAAGTGGGCGAATTAAGTTTTGTGTTTACGTTATTTTTAATAATCCGCCTCCTTAAATACTTTCTAGTCTAATTTGTTTATCTGAAACGTACCATAAAATGTCGATCAATATTTATGAAGAAAGCGGGAAGAGGTAATGCCGCACTCGAGGCTCTTGCGGTATTTAAACGAGTTATGATTGTATTATTATCCTCTCAAGTTATTATGTTGGAATGATGGAAAATTGCTAACGCTTGCCTTGAAATAGATGATTATCGCTATCCATAACTAGTGAAAATATGATTTGAGGTTTATAATGACTTTTTTTTGTTTTAAATTAGCTGGTGACAATATAATGTCATAATGATTTTTTTTTTATTTATATTAATAATGTATTAATATAATATGTAATAGCATTATTAGACATATTTTGTTACTGGTGTTAGAATTTTAATAACTCTCATCTTCATTGGCTTTGCAACAAACAATGGGGAATTGTAATGTTTTACTGTGGCTACAAACCTTTTTTTTAAATTTATGATGAAATAAATAGTCAACTATAAAAAAGGTACAATGCTTTAAGTTTTATAATGATAAAGCATCGGATACTGAATTTACGATGTTTAATTTCAATCTTTTTGATCAGTGTGTTTAGATAATATATTTATAAGGGTAGAAATGATTACAAATTAATTTATAATAAAAACTTCTTAATCGACCATTCAAAAATATTCACAGTAGAGAATGTGCAAAAATATAATGACGCAAATTAATCATTAACTCAGTTTCCTCTAATAAATCAGAGCTGAACTCTCTGATTTATTAGAGGAAACTGAGTTAATGATTAATTAGTTTCGAAACAACAACACTAATTACATATTCAACGTACTAATACGAGGGATAGTAGGAAATGAGTACCCGTTGGCACCGTGCAGAGCGCTGACGCATAGAGTAGTCGCTAGATGTGTGTTAAAATGTTAGGTTGTATTACTCTTGTCTGTGTACAAAGTTACGTTTCATGACCGTACTGTTTATGTGAGTGTTTATAATGTTCATAAAATAAATAATGACCCCAGTTGTTGGATATTTCAACGTAAGAAATGGGCGACCTTGTGATATTTATTGTCATTTGAAGGATGTGTATAGAAAAAATGTTATAGACTAGTTGCCTGTTTGGTGCCAATGTGGTAATTTCAACTTAGATAGAAAAAACACCCATTATATCCGGACCGATGCCAGTCATTACGGACGATCTTTAAACCAACCACCCTATAGCCAAGACCTAATTCCCTCAGATTATAATCTGTTAACAAAACTCAAGGAGTTTTTGGCAAAACAGACAGGACATAATAATACACATGCGGCGGAGGAATATAAAGCTGGGATACAAAAATTTCTCACACGTTACTGTAAATATTAAATGTTACTGTAAATGTTACTTTATTCATGCTATTAGCCCAAGCCTTACATTTGTCAACAAAATTTGAATATACATGAGGTATATATGTACATGTATTGATTAAATTAATATAATAGAAGTTATGCACAAACTGAAAAAAAAATAAATATTAAACAAAAGTACACATTAAAATTATCCTCTTTATGATAATGTAAATTCTAATCATAATTTAAAAATGTAAAATCCCAGAATTATAAAGTAAAAATTATATTAAGAGCACTAGAACATAATAAATATTTAAAACTAGGTCATAAATTAATTTAAAAAATATGAAACATTTTATAAAGGTTCATTCAAACTAAGGTTAAAATTAAAATTAAATTATAAAAAAGTACTTGTACGTATAACTGAGGTTGCAAGTTTACTATTAAAATACTTAAATAAAATAAAAATAATATTAACTACAAACTAAGTAAAATTTAAAGAGTTTAACGATATTTATAAAATCATACTCAAAATATTATTTAATGGTGTAAAATGAATGCTTAATTAAAAGCAGTTTAAGTTTGATCTTGAATTGTTTCAATGCAAGACATCTAAAATTTAGTGACACAGCGTTACAAAATTTTACCGCAAAATATCTGGAGCCTGTTTGGGATTTTGTAAGCCCAACTGCATTTTTGTAAACGTCATATTCTTTTCCTTGTGTTATGCTCGTGAACATCGGAATGAGTGGTATACAAGTACGAGTGATGGTAAGGTAAGTAGATTTTGTTCTTTGAAAGCTGACCGGCAATTATCCCCTTATTTGTAATTTCATAATATACGTATATCACGCCTTTAGTGACCAAATATGAGATGACGTATGGATGGATGGCAACATTTAAATAATCCAAAACGTATCTGCAATTGTGTATTCGAAATATAAGTATCCCTCAGCATTCCAGTTGAACACTATTGTTGGTTTGAGTTTACGTAAAGTGTTTTGTAAATGAAAATAACACACAGTTTATTCCTTACTTCACTTGTTTATTAAGTGTTAAGTGTACATTTTGTTCACAACATTATCAATAACAAACTGTCTATTTCAGTTGAAACTGAGAAAGAAAGTCGATGCAATTAAAAAATATACTTCGATTTAGTTTATTGGCTACTTTACTTCGATGATTCGATGATAGACTAAAGAGAGCCGGCCATCCAAAAAAATCCAAGAAAATTAACCTTTAAAGTACCACCCTGATCATTTTTGGATAGCAATGATATCAAAGTTTCCGAACGAGCTTCTGACTATGATTGCCTACTTTTTGTAATAGTGACATCAAAAGATCCAAAGTCACTGACTGTAGTGTCATAGAGACATACTTGAGAATCGGTTATATGTTCAGAGAAATCATAAATGTAAATTAAAACAAACTAAGATTTGACCTAATATTGACCCTTGTGGGACACCATATTCAATTAATATTGGTTGCGAGATTACACCGTTATAAAATACAGACTTAGTCTTATTTAACAGGTAAGACATAATAAGCCTACAACTATCAGGGTGTAAGTGATAACATAATAATTTATGTAATAGATTTTTATGTGCCAAAGGCTTTGGAAAGGTCTAAGAACGTTGAAATACATAATTTACCTCTTTCAAAAAATCTATGTTTTTTCGATGTAATATAATGTAGCGGAAGTAGAAGATTGTCTAAGTTCAAATTGCTGTAAGGCGAATAAATTTCTCTCAAAGAAAGAAACCAATTGCTTTAGAAAAATGTTTTCGAAGATTTTTGAAAATATAGACAAAATAGATATCGACCTATAATTTTTGGGTCCCTTTTATCACCCTTTTTATAAATAAGGATAACTTTCGCTTTCTTTAGTGCATCTGAAATTACATTATTTCTAATACATTTGATAGTATTTATTTATCCATTGTACTTACATAAAAAAATTGCTAATACATATATGAAAATAATTTCTTACAAAAATGTTGGTTCAATGTGGAAAGGATTGAGTTCATAACAATATGATCTTTCACTCTTGTCTACTGTTACTTCGATGACACTGATGCCACATAAGTTCTCTTTGGTAGAGTTTATTCCATCATTATTAAAAAGATCTGTAACTTTAAGCTATTAAATTTATTACAGAAACGAACTTCAATCGTTCAATAGGTCGGTCTGACCTACATACACAGTGTATTAGTCATTGTAAACTTTTAAAAAGAGCCGTAATCCGTCAGTAAATCTTCTCAATGAACAGACCTCAAACAACTACCGGTAGTTATATTATCAGTTTTAGATCAATCAATGGCCACTTCAATTGTTGACTCGAGGTCGTAGTTAATTATCATTTGGTCTTTGGGCATGTATATCGCTCTTTCTCACATAGTGTTTGGATTTTAAGGTGCCCGTTAAAGTGTCCATATTTTGGAGTATATGTCTGGATTACAGTTTTATGTAACGTGAGTATATTTCTTTCAAGCACAAAGCCGAAAGTCAAGATTACTTATAATATTCTAAGCAATAAGAAGTATCTAGTTGTAAGTGTGTACATTTCTGATGTCACACTTATGTTCACCTATATAATATTCCAACTTTTCTTTGCATTTATAATTTTTTTTAAAGTTTCATAAATAAGTAATTCAAACAGCGCCGATAAATCACTGCTTGTAACCTACCTTCACTTGTTTTTTTTTTGTTTTTCTATAATTAAAGTTGAGCAATATTTTAAGAGCTTTCCTTTGTATAGTAAAAATATTATTAAATGAATATGTGGAAACATGAGGATATGTCTCAATAATCATTAAAATGTTGATCGATAAACTGTTATTAGTTTCTTTAAATGAACAACATATTTAAAAACCAATAGAATATAATACATAGTATTTGATTTTGAAATAAATTCCCTACAGTTCAGTTTAGTAGCTTATCTAACGTAATTCCAATATTAAAAAAATTTAAATCTCGTTCTAATTTAGATTGAAGTTTGAAATTCCTGTTTGTATACAGGGTCCTGCAAAAGTGCGTCGGGCTTTCTTTGCGCCTTTCTCGTAAGAGATAGAAAAAAATGTTTCGTATAAAAATTTATTGATTTAAAAATCTCTATGCCGTAAAATTATTTTCAAATATACAGGGTGTCCCAATTTTGCGGTATAACAAAAGCAAACATTTTTTTTAATGGAACACCCTGTATATTTTTTCATTTTCTAATTTGAATAATATTTTATAAC
Source organism: Ontholestes murinus (assembly GCA_963969525.1). Taxonomy (NCBI): domain Eukaryota; kingdom Metazoa; phylum Arthropoda; class Insecta; order Coleoptera; family Staphylinidae; genus Ontholestes; species Ontholestes murinus. The sequence goes on along the minus strand of OZ018398.1, from coordinate 10,685,843 downwards.
TTGAACCTTTTTTTGGATTTTAATTTCGATGTGGCATTTCCGAGTTATTGACGTTTTTCTGAAAAAAATGTAAAAAGCGGAGGTTCACAAAAAAGAATAATTCTGATGTTCTATTTAAAATTTAAGAAATTTTCTTTTTCCTATGGTTGGTCATAAGTACTGTTTATGTACCAGTGTTAAAAATTTTCACTTTTGAGGAACCCTGCCTTTGTATCAGACACGCCATTTTCTAAAATTTCAAATTGTCGGAACTCTTTTTTTTTAATGGAATCATATATTTTTTAAAATTTAATATTATTCTGCATCTAATTTCCTACAAAAAATATTAAGCATATCCTATACCTAAATCTGATATTTTTCAAGATATAAAAGAATTTATATTTCAAACGGTTCTTGAATACGAATTTGTTTTTGAATAGATAGCTATGACTGAAAAAAATGCATCTGTCAATTAAACAATAAGTTTGTATGTATGGTTGCATTGTAGGTGATTATAACAATGCAATTTTTGAGAAGAATTAATTGATGTGATATATGCTACTGGAGAAGATGGAATTATTTGTTTGCAACCCTAAAGAATTTATGCTCAGCGCTACCCAGATAGGCGAATTAGTTAATATTCTTTTATCTATGCTTCAGTTTTTTTATTGGAAGCTTTAGAGATTAGAAGGTTAGTGTTATCAGCACAGGTTGTTATATTTACTCAAGTTTCTTTTGGTAAATGGTTTGCATATATGGCAAACAGTACTGGACCTAGAACACTACATTGTGGTACGTCAATAATTATACATATTGTAGATAAGTATTCCTTATATATTAAAAACATCACTAAGTGATATCTGTTTTAATTCCAATATCTTAGTTCTAATACCATTCGCACACGTTAAATGGCCTAACTCGCGTGGAATCTGGCAGAAAACCCAAAAAATTCACCGGAGAAAAGATGTTATTTAACATTATTTATTATTACATTCAATTCACCATCTTTAACGATTTTATTCGTGAAAATTTTAGTAACATAAATTATTTAAAACATGTTAAACTAAATAAGAAATATTATAATTTAGATATTCTTCTTTACTGTACACATATCTAACTTATAAAATTAATTCTCTTCACGTAACTCGAAAATACCAACAGAAATAAATAAGAAATGTTTGATTGTGGAGGCATTCACTTTGTAGTACATCTTGAATATGATGAAGAAGAAGGAGATTCGATGACTTTGTTTTATCTAAAAAAAATAAGCAGTTAAATAGCGGCATGTAAATGATCTGGTCATTAAGTGGGAAAATTTATATAATGTACATGCCGCTTTGTATAAATAGGTAAGAATTCGTAATTTTATAACACTCTAAGTTTGATAATGATTAGCTGTTAGTCAACTATAGTCATGTGTAATGTTTAAATAAAAGTGGCACAACAAAGTAATCGAGCCTACTTCTTTATCATAAATAAGAAATTATCCGCTCTTATAAAGAATAAGTCAGAATATCAAACAGTAATTTTTCAGAGTCTAATCTACCGTCTAAATTTATTGAGAACAGGTTAGTCTATAAATTCCAGATTTATTGATTAAATCTCTTTCCGTTTTACAGTTTGAATTTAACCTCTTTTCAATGTAAATGCGTGTACATCGGCTAATTTGGTCGTAAAATCAAAATTAAATTAAAGCATCATGAGAATTAAACCTTTGCAAATAATTTACCTGAAACGAATCATACTTTCGGAAATGATGTACTTTTGGTAATACACTTAACGGATAAAGGACGTATGATGGATTTACTAGAAGCGATTGAAATTTATAAAGCCAAGACTAATCGCGGAATTTCCTTATTTAACGACCAGATTGACATAATGTACACGTCACTATTCAACTACTTTGTATAAATAGGTAAGAATTCGTAATTTTAAAAATTAACAAAAAAATAATTGAAACTATCACATCACATACAACATCCATAATAATTGTAAAATCAGATATTGCACCCAAAAGAGTCTAATTTAAGTTCCTTAAAATATGATCCCACTTCAAAATTTTAAAAACAATTCCGTAATTTTTAAAAAAATATCACACTGTTGTTCTTAAATTTTGGGAAACTGAACATCGCCAATCATAGACAAAATTTTTAACTTAAATTGATAACCGACTTATAACCGAAATTAAATACCAAAACAGAATCCTGTGTATGTAAACAAAATAATACTGCAAAGGGATGACACTAAATATTTTCAATGACGAACAGACTACTGCAGATTTAATAAACTCTGAAGAACCTGCGGAATAATGCAATTAACCAGTAACCCAATGAACAAAGAAAAAACTCCAAAGAAAAAAAACTAACAATATAAGGCAAAAATCAACAAAATAATTGAAAAAAAAGAACAACATATGGAATAGTAAGACTATCCACTAGCGACAACATTCTTAAAACAGTGACGCTCAAGGATTTCCTACATTTGTCAAGCCTCCATCCATCAACAAAATTACATGAAACCAGCAATCATACAAAACCGGAAGCGGTCTATGATATATTAAAGAGTAGATTTCCACAATATTACTCCTTATTTAAAATTACTGGAGACAGACATCACTATAAAAAAGCAATGGATCCACTGCTCTATGTGCTTATATTTCACAGTTTTTTCACCGAGGCAACAAAGTAAACGAAAACAAATAACTACAGAAGATAAACTGCAAATAGTTGAGCAAGTCATAATTCTTCATCAAAATATGCAGTCAATAAAGAGCAAAATCAATAATTTAATAATAACTACAAACAAACATCAGCATTCAAACGTAAAAGCTATAGCCATGGGGACACGGCAATATTTGTAGCAGGGAACATAAATTCCAACAGCAGACTGGCATTAATCGCATGTCGCAAGAAAAGACTATTAAAATAACATGTGCTGAATGGTCAGGTAAAAACTATAAAATAATTATATGCCTATTGGAAGCTTTTTTTGAATTTTTGGATATCCTGGAAAGGATCTTTCATAAAATAGTAATGAATAGTATTGACTTTTCTAAAATAAATTAAACTAATACTACAAATTTATTCTGCAAATGAAAGCTGCAATTTGCAAGCCACCATAAAATCAGACATAATCATTTCTAATACAAGCAACACTTGCATAAACAATATTTTATTGAATTTTATAAAATATTAATTTCAATTTTTAACAGATGTTGTCTCATTAAACATAAAATCACAAATAAAAAACAACCTTGGTTTACAGAAAATAAAAAGAATTACGAAATATAGTTGGCTTTCAACAAAAAATTGATTAACTCCAATGAATGAATATTTCAGTAAAATCGGCAATGCGGGTATTTCAATGAATACTGAAAGATATAACGATAGATCTATTTTTCTAGATCCAGCACCTAAAGTAGAAATTTGAACAACCCTACGCTACCACAAATACAGATATTGACGATGTGTCGATTGTGGTAATTAAATATACTATAAAGAGCATAATAAAATCATTAGCACATGCAAAAAATTGGCACTAATAGAGGGCATTTTTCCACCTGATCTAAAACTTTCCAAAAGTACCCGAATATATAAAATGGGAGATCCTCATTTAATCAATAATTATAGACAAATTTCAATACTCTCAGTTTTCTCCAAGATATTTATATATAACAGAATAACAAATAATGTTCCCAAAATATTCTGTGTAATGAACAATTCAGAAAAGGTATATAACTTTCTGAATTTTGTTCTGAATAACTTTGATAAAAACAACAACATTTTATCAATATTCATCGACATAACTAAAGAACTTGATTGTGTACCACACAATCTTTTACTGGATAAACTTATGCTATAACATATTATCATCATATCTATCTGATAGGAAACACATATTAAGCTGCTACATTAAAGATAAATTATATATTTCAAACCTTGTTTGTACAAATGTTGGTGTACCACAAGGGAGTATATTGGGACCATTTTTGTTTCTATTATTTTTTAATGATGTGCCACTCATTATTGATATTCATTTGACCATGTTTGTAGATGATACAACAGTTAAAGGGAAATGCAAAAAAAAATCTCAACCGAGCGGCAAATCAATCCCTACACGAATTAAACTCTTCGCATATGAATAATTTAACCACTAACATATCAAAACCTACTGTTATTAACAAAAAACAGTAATGTGTCAAACAAACATTTTATTAAATAATGATTACGTAATCTTTTTGGGTCAGCATTAATGCATTATTCACTCTTAACAAATGCACACGGCGAAAAGAAGTAATATAGTTGCTTGTCATCCACATACATATGCTCTTTACAAAATTTCAGTTGGTGCAGTATACGTGAAGAGTATATTGTGAAAAGAAGTGGGCCAAGGATTGATCCTTTTGGAACACTTCGTGTAATGTTTATTAAATGAGATGTCGGATATCTATTTACACACATTGTTTACGATCTGATAAATAACTATTAATAAGTGATATTGCAAAGTCATCTAGTCCTATGAAACCAAGAATTTTCTCTAACGTTGTGTGAGTAACAGTATCGAAAGCATTACTGCAATCGAGAGGAACTACTACAGTCATTTTTCCGCTATCTGAGGCAGATATTAAATCGTCAGTTATATTAAGCTAGGCAATTTCGTAAATATGGTCAGGCTGAAATCCAAATTGATGTATTGGTAGTATTTGATTATTATCTATGAATGCACATAATTGTTCTGAAATTATTTTTCCATAATTTTCGAAATTGTTGGTAAGATACTAATAGGACTCAGATGTTTAGGCTCCGATGGTTCATTGATTTTTGGTATTGGCTTGATAATTGCATATTTCCAAACATTTGGAAAGGTCTTTTGTAGAATGCAGGAATTAATAATATTCACCACATAAGGCAAAATTTTCCGACAGCACAATCGAAACATAGAAATATTTATAACGTAATATCCTGTTGCTAATGATTTAATGTTATTAAGATGTTTAATGACAGTAAGCTCATCAATTAGTTTCAACAGGAAACGTGCCACTGACGAGCTCAGAGAGTTAACGTAGTAATTGTTAAGGTTGCCACTGTCGGATTTATTAGCAGGAATACTATTAATGAAGTAGGTGTTCTTTTAAACAATCAGGAATATGTGGTGTTGTCGTTATTTTTATATTTAAGTTCTTGAAATGTTTCGACAGAAAACTTTTGTTTTTGTTTTGAGAAGTATAAGTAAAATAAGCTTTCTTTTCATTCCTAATCGCCGTATTTGTAAAATTTTTTAATTTTTTATAGTCAGTCCAATGATGCGCAATGCAATTAAGTATTTTATGTTGTCCTTCAACCAAGGGCTCTGGGGTATAGAAAATGACCCAGACTTTAATGGTGCATAATTTAAGGTGTGTTTATTAAACATAAAGACTCTCATCAATATCATATATATGCCTTAATTTTGAGATATCTATCTTATAAAGCTCGTGAAAAGCATATAGTTGCGGGTTACTGTTTACTTTGTTTACGGAAATATTACAATAGACCGTATCATGATCCGAAATATTACAATTTATAACGGCCTGATCTAATATTTTCAAATCATGAGGCACTATAATGAGGTCAATAAGGGTTAAAGTGAGTCGTGTCGGGTCTTGTATTAACTGTACTAAGTATAAACTCTCCAACACGTCATAAAGTAAAACAAATGATGACTGCTCAGATTTTAAAATATCAATATTAAAATCCCAACAAACAATATTATCAGAGTACACAAAATAGTTAACAATCGAAGATTCTAACTCATTTAAAAAAAATAGGCGTGATATAAGTGCAGGGGTTTATATGTAGCAGCTACTATAAAATTCAAAGCGTTGGTTTTAACCAGTACCCATAATATTTCCATATTCTCATTCGGAGATAAGAGTGTAATTCAACGTGTCCTTAATAAAAATACCCACACGATCATTTCTCAAAAAGTTATAACCAGGAATACATATTTGAAGTAACACAGTGACAAAAATAAGGCCCTAGTGTATGAATTTAAATGAAAAGGTTAATATTCTCCAAGGTGAAATCAAATACACAAGAATTTCTTTAAGATAAGATTAGAATTAAAAAAATACACTTATTAACAAAAAGTCATCCCTATTATAAGTTTGTATGTATATGTAACGCTAAAATTTGTGAGAAATAATTCATATCTCTTTATCAAATATCAAACAGAGCATAGTTATAATACACGCATTGAAACTTCCTAAGCATTACCATAGCTTCTACCATAACTCTTTTCAAGTCCAGAGTGTGAAAATTTTTAATTAGTTATTCGTTAATATTAAGGATCTACCCACTAAGATGTTTGTCAGAAAAATAAAACAAATGAATACAGCAGTTTCTTTGAAAATATGTAGAACTAATCATCTGCAAATATGAATTTCATGATTTTACTGTATATTTATTTAACTTAATTCTTAAATTGAAAGTCTTTCTATTTGGCGTTTTTTAATAATTCGAGATATTCTTTATTGACTTTGTTATATAATATAATTGTTATAGTTTCTTTATATTTTTTAGCAGTAGCAAAATAGTTTAGTTCAATTGTAAGTAGCGTACGAAATTGTCAATTAAGCAGAGCTTTTTATCATAAACAGTTTATTCAAAACAAAGTCATAAATACAATACATAATATATAATATATGGACGGTTCTATCCGTCGTTCTTCACCTCGAGATCCTGGATTGATTCCTGTCCGGATTAATGGTATTAAGAGATGTTTGTTGTTTGGTCTAATATTGTGTTGCTTTAAGTTACCCGATTTTATTATTTATGATTAGATTTTTAAGTTTTAGTTTAAGCGGTATTAAGTTATATTTTTTTATATATGTTGGTAGTTCATTGTATTGATTTATTGCGGTTGTCATTAAGTTTTGTGAGTTTTTTTGTACCTCTCAGTTCTTAGCATGGATTTTCTTCTTGTTTCATTTGTTTGTTTAGAATTAATTTTATATTTCTTTTTATGTATTTGTGTTTTATTTTGTATATGAGTAATACGTTATGAATAAATTTTAGTGTGATTAGGTTTTTTATACATAATTCATTTATTTGCTTGTATACTTCTTCAGTTGGTGTTCTTTTATTTAGTTTGTATAGTATTTTTAGTATTTTGTTTTGTTGTATTTGCAGACGTTGTAGGTTTTTCTGGGTTGTATTTCCCCAAATTGATATTAGGTACGTGTTTTTCGCAACAAATAGGCTATTGCAAAATTGTTTTCTTGTCCAGTTTGTTAAAAATACATTGAATTTTTTTATTGCAGCTATTGTTTTAAAATTATTTTTTATGTGTTTTTGAATATGAGTGTCCCATTTTAGGTTGTTTTGTATATTCAATCCTAAATATGTAATTGATTGATAGTTTCGTTTATTTTCGTGTTTTTTTATGGTTATTTCTAAGTTGGAGTCGTTTTAGTGTATATACTTCGTTTTGTATTCGTTTATTGTGAGAATACTTTTGTGTACCACGTTTAGATTAATTTGAAATATATCGTTTGTGTATAGTATGTATAAAATCGGTGGTAGAAAACCTCCCTGGGGGATTTCGTATTCTGCTTCTATGGTCTTACTGTTTGTGTTGTTAATTCGTGTAATTTGTGGTCTTTCTAGTATGTAGTATTTCAGTAAGTTTAGTGCTATGTCTTTTATCCCTATTGCTTCAATTTTTTATTAGCTTTTCTTTCGAGATGGTACCAAATGCTTTTTTCATATCGACAAAAATGGCTATAGTCTGTTATTTTTTGTCTAATTTCTCCTTGATGTCATTAGTAATTTCGTGAGTAGCTGATGTTGTGCATGTTAGTTTTTGAAATGCATATTGCTATTTATTGATGATATTGTATTTGCTTACAATCTATGATCTATTATTCTGTTGTATATTACTTTCTCTGAGATTTTATTTAGGGTTGATAAAAGCTTTATGGGTCTATACTTTTCTGGTTTGGTACTATATCCGTATTTATAAATTGGTTTTATGATTGAAGTTTTTATGTAATTTGGGTATGTTCCAATTTTTAATATTTGATTTATAATGTTTGTTAATATGGGTGTCAATTTGGTACTATTTTCTTTTAACATTTTGTTTGTGACTTTGTCAAATCCGGGAGCTGTGTTATTTTTGAGATTTCTTATAATTGTTTTGATTTCATTTTCAGTTGTTGGATTAAATGCTGTAATGTTTTCTATTGTTTCGTCTGTATTTGTGATCGTTGTTTCATTTGTTAATTTGGTGAATTCTTTTATTTGTTTTTCTGCTAGTTTTTGGTCTATTTGAGCGAAGTATGTATTTATTTTGTTTGATATTTCTGCATATTGTTTAGTTGTTGTTTGATCTTCTTTAATAATTTCTTGTTACTTTCCCTATACACGTAGTATATAGGGGGTGTATTGTTTTCGTGATTTTTTTTTGAAAAAATTTTTTTGCGGAAATATCCGTTTTGGGGTCCCCTGAACCCAAAAAACCAATTTCTGGAAAAAAAAATTCTGTGTCTGTGTGTGTGTGTGTGTGTCTGTCTGTCTGTCTGTCTGTCGGTGGGCTCTGTATCTCAAAAACGAATAATCTGATTGAGATGAAACTTTAAACTTAAGATTTTATCATTAAAAACTGGAACTGAAAAGCTTTTGGTAAACATTCATAGACCGGAAGTGGATGTTTACTCGAGACGTTTTTTTGTTTTTTGGTGATATTTTTTTAAATATGAAAAATTTAAAAAAACCATTCAAACAAAAGTTAAAGAGAATAAAAAACTGAACAAGTTTTATTTAAACGTATTTTTCATAAAATTTTTAACTTTTGAGAAAAAAAATAAAAAATGAAAATTTAGACATTTTTTGCCAATTGCTAATTAACTGTTGGAGTTACGTGAAACGTATATAACAAATAATTGTAGAGAATGAAATAATGAATAATTTATTAAGATTAGTCTTTTTGCGTAAATCTCATAGTTTTCGAGAAAAATATAGGGAAAGTACTATGATGGCCACATCACCATTTTATGTTCTGTTTTTGTGTCTTAGTGTTTTTTTATTTGTTTGTTTTTTTTTTGATCCATATTTTTTGGGGGTCAATTGTATTTTTGTTAAACAGTTTTGTATAATATATTGTTTTGGCTTGTTTAATTTTTACGTTTGTTAATTTCTTTTTTTATTGCAGTTTTCTTTTATAATGGAGTTGTTTGGTTGAAAATGGTACTTCTTTGATAGTTTATTTCTCGCATCTATACATTTTATTACTTCTTCATTTATCCAAGGATTTTTTCATTCTTTTTACTGCGGTGTTGTGGATTTTAATATTTAGTAGTATTTTGGAAAGTGCTTCTAGGCTGTCTATTGTTTTGTTATCTATATTTTCTATGTCTTTATTAATCTGATCGTGATCTATTTTTGTAATTGTAGAATATTCAAATTTTGTTTTTTGTTTTATTTTTTGTACATGTATTAATAATGCCGTATGATCAGATGTGCTTGCTTCTATTTTTAGTATATTTATAATTATTCCTTGCTGATTTGTGTTAACGTAATCCAGAATGGAGTTTTCGTCATTTGCATTAAATCGGGTATAATTATGTTTGATTATTTGGTTCATTATTTTGTAACTGTGCTCAGAGAGTGAGTTTTTGTAGTTTTGAAATATGTTGTTGAGAAAAACAAATTAGGAGACATAAACATACTCCTATTATTATGTGTTTATAAAAAATTTGGGTTCTTAATAAGTTTGTCAAAATATCTGTATTTTAGTGTGGTGGTTTGTATATGAATGTTATTATAGTATTATCTAAATCGATTTGTATTGTTGATATTTGTACATTATTTATTGTCTTGTTTGTTATAATTTTATATTCTGTTCTTTTATCAATGAATATAGCTAGGCCACCACCTCGTATTGGTCTCGAGTTGTATTCTGCATTATATTTTCTAGGGAATATAAATGTATATCTTCTGGGCTTAGCCATGTTTCAGTTATGGCAATGATGGTTGGGTTTTTGTGTAATGTTGGGATTACTTCAAGCTCGTGTAGTTTGTTTTTGAAGCTTCTTATATTATCTAAATATATAGTATACATTTTTCATATTATTTGTTTGGGTTTTAATTCTACGAATTTTTCCCTGTCATTTTGTGATGATATATTTATTATGTTATTATTTGATGAATATCCAAAAAATTTAAATTTATAATAAATATATTTAAGATTTAATTTGCAAGTGCTGTTGTTAAATTTATATTTACTTTCGAATATCGAAATCATCACCTTTTGAAACATATTCTGGCACTCTCCAATGAAGTAATTTGGGCCATTTACATTACATATATTAACATATTACGAATGCTAATGGCTTATTAAAAATACATAAAATAAGTGGTTATAAAAATGTATGCAAATGATGAAATAATATTAATTAATGAATAAATGGAATTTTACCAAGTAACAGCCTCATCAATTAAATATTAATTAATGAAGTACTATACACGATGTAATTTTTGAAGAATGTCAATGTGTTTTGTGCATGGTTAAAAGTAAAAACTATGATGTTTAGATTAAATTAGTTTTGCTTCTAATATTTCCTAATAAAATGTATTAAAGTCCTTTAGTTCGTTGTAGAAAATAAACTAATATTTACAAGAGTAGCCTTAGGAAGACTATATGTTTTAGATTTACGAAATGTTTTAGTATTTTTTAATTATTCTAATATTTCCAAAAAAACAAATAATTTTGTACGTATTGTATTTATTTTATTTATAACGTACATAACAGTATAATACGTTAAAAAAGATAATAATAATAATCTAATATTTGAAATATAAAAACTAATTTTGTATAATTAAGTATATCAGATCCGGAAAGTAATTGTTTAAATAAAAAAATTTGAATAACCGTTTACATTTTTGTTCAAAAAAGAAAGAGAAACAATATTAATTTCAAACAATACAAAAATCGTGATTATTTATTTAAAAATGAAAAAGTAAAGCACAAAAGTATATGTTTATTTCAGTTAAATTTGTATCTACGGTTATATGTTAGCAAACATAATTAGTCATTGATTTCCATATTATTATGTAGGTAGATACACAATTGAATTTAGTAAAATAATAAAAGTGCTAAATCACACACCAAATTTACCCATATAGAAGAAGTTATTTAACAACGACATGGACAAATATGATTAAAATTCCTTACTATTCCTATATAATAATTAGCTGTTTAAGTATCAATATAAAACTATGTAGTGAAAGATTGTAGCCACGTTGTGCTTCAGCACCCACAAAACGATTAAAGTAGGACATAAAACCAATCGATTAATTATTTTATTATTCTACGCTCGGATTTTATATCTATTTCCGCATTTTTTTTATTGGCGAAGCTATAAAATGTTTTCATCGCTTAAACTTAACACATACTGCACATATTTAATAATAGTGTTGCGAATATTATATAACCAACCGTTATTTCCTATACTTTAATAACACATATCTGATTTGTGCAATGCGGGAATAAAAGTTCAATTACAATGCACGACTTCAGTGAGTTGAAGGAATTTTTGATTTCTCTGTTATTGTATCTTATCATACGTGAGATTCCATGCATTCATATATAAAATTGGTGTTATTGTACGCATCAGTATTCATTAGGATTTCTCATTGTATTATAAATAAGAATGAGAGTTTTTTAGGATATTCGTCATTTTGCAATTAATTCATTGTTTTCCAATAATTCACGTAACAGACCTAATTATATTAACTAAAGGAAATAGAAATGTAATTTTAAAATGTATTTTATGATAATATGGATATTAAATTAAATAAGAACTTTGACAAAATATACAGTTGATTGTTTTTATTATTCTTAATAAAAAATATAATAAAAAATAAAGAAGAAAATATTGATTTTGTATAGTACTGATAAATATTTCAAAATTTATGTAAAATGAGGATCATAAACTGAAATGTAGTATTATATACAACGTTATTTCCCTAGTGCAAGAATTTTTAGATAATTTCTTTATGGTAGAGGTGTTTACTTCGTGATACATCTTGATTAAAACATCCTATGTGTTTTGTCTACGAGCGACGAACTTTAAAGTAGATTAATTTTTGTCATAAATTATTTTTTACTTTGGATCAACAATAGAGGAAACAGGAAAGATAGATCCAGAAATATATAAAAGAATTGGTAAAGTAGGAAGGATATACAACACTATGAAGAAAACATTTTTAGAGAAAAACAAGATTACAAAAACAATAAAAACAGAAGTATTTAAAATAATCATGAGACATCACTGCTATAAAATGGTGAATCATGGGTAACCACAGAGAGTAGTAACAGATTATCAATGCAATGTAAATGAGATAGAGGGAATTACAAGAAAAGACAGAGTACGAAACACAGAAGTGAGAGAACAGCTCAATATTAAACCAATAAAATCTGAAATCCGTAATATAAGAGAGACAATTAGGATGGTTCGTACATAAATACATATTAGAAAAGAACATATTAGCAAAAAGAATACATGAGGTAAAAATACAAGGCAAACATGAAACAGAAGAACTAAGGAATAGTTGGAACGAGCAAGTATATCAAGAAGAATAGAATGGAGACAAATAAGAAAAATGGCACAAGATACAGAACAATGGAAAAAAGAGTAAAAGAAAATAGCTAAGACATATTGCAGAGAATCAGTTCGACATCAGTAATGGGTAAATGGATAAAACGATAAATAAATAAATAATAAATAAATAAATTAACGTAATCCATTTAAAAGATGTATATCTATTGACATTGAATTACATTATATTGAATAAATAAATACATAAATTTATGTAATATATTCAAAAGACTTACATCTATTAACATTGAATTACATTATATTGCATAGTTACAAATTAAGGAATCATATACCAAGAGTATATTATTTTATTATTGTTTTATTTGTGAATGCTACCTGTTTAAACCTACCGAACGGTAAATCCAATTATAGGACAATGTATTATGAGATAAATTAAGTTTAATTGCCTTTTGTATATTATTTCTCATTAACTATGATTAATTCATGATTATTTTATAATTATATATAATTAGGAGAATACAAAATGAAGAACTTCTGAACGTATAGTAAACTCAATAAAAAATATTTTCTTTTAATTTTTGTTACATATTCACATTAAAAAGGTATAGAGGACCTGCAATAGTTCAATTAAAAAATGCTTGTTAGTTTTTTTGTAGAATAAATTAAATGTATACTTTTTGTCAATTCTCTATTTTTCGAACACAGCTTTGACTTTTCTAATTTTTGCGGATTTAATCTAAAGCACATGAGCTATTGAGTCAACTTATTTAGTTGGTCCAGCAGGTATCTGTATTAAATATGTTTTTCTATTTTTCAGTTCGCCTAAGAACATCAACACAGTTAATTTATCCAAAACATGTATTTTTTAACGAGCGCTCTCACCTTCAAATTTCTGCAGACTGTCATTATATTTTTACCAGCGGGCTTTAAATTGTGAATGATAAACATGTTCAAAGGATGTTTATATATACCTCATTTCTAGGTGCGTGCCTAAAAGTTCATAGTTAATTTCACTTTAAAATATTTTTTGCAACCCCCCATGGTGCCAGGGACAATGTTTTAGCTTTCTTCTTCATCTCATTTATTTGCTAAAGCAGCTTTAAACAGTTTTTCCATTAATCTAAAGTGGTTGTCATTATGGGTACAGAGTAAACAACTATTTTATTTATTATAGTTTTCCAACCTTTCATTGGCTTTCTATTATTTTTCACTTTATTATTAAGAATTTCCAAACACTTGTTCTCTTAAAAAATTCTAGTATTTTTCAATATGTTTCGTTTAATTTTGAAAATAGTTCTACCATTAGGTAATTTTACTTTCGGCGATTATTAAAAAAAAAATATTTTACAAATTACAGGAGTTTTCTTCATCGTCTATAATTTTTCTATTTTTCTAGATTCTTTCATGATTTTTTGCTACAAATTAGTAGTCTATCTCTAGTAATGATGAGATTTCTAGTATTTTTCATGAATTCTATTCATTTATTTAATGATTACATAAAATATATCATTTTAAAACGGAATTGAGTGTCTCTCTAAAAAAGAGAAAAACAATGCAGTAGTGTAAATATTGTCAGTTATACATTTAATCTACAACTCTGTACATGAGTATGAAAAGCATCTTATTTTATATTGAAAATAAAATACTGCATAGAAATTTATAATATGATTATTCAACTAATAAAATATAAAAGCTATTTGATAATAGCTCTTGTAGTTGGAATTGAAAAATTTATTTTAAAAGTACACATAAGCTATGCATGTTTCGACCATAAAATGTGTAGTACAAAAGTATCAAATATATTATAGTCAAGGTTCTTATTTAAAATATATGGATATATTGTAAACTAGTTCTAAACCAAAAAATTCAACAAATATGGGCATTTATAAAATCTTGTTGCTCTACACTGAAAAGATTTTGGGGATGTTTAATTTTGGTTGGCACTCTTTGTGCGATTTGAAGGTTACGTTAAGTTATAGTGTGATGGTTGTGGAAGAGGATAGTCGATTAGTTAAGTAAAGGGAGACAGATCAATTAATAGATGAGAGTACTTGTTTGTAAATGTATACCTTGCTTTTTTGTAGGTTAGGAAAAAATAAGTGAAATTTATTTTTCTTTATTTTTTCTTTAAAGGCTGTTATGTGGTTTTTCGATATTAGTTTGTTATCAAATAATATATCTAGATATTTGCATTTTACATGTGACTGAAGAAGTAGGAGTTAATATAAATTCGCCATTACGCAAACTAGGTCTGCATAGTGTCTATAATAACCTGTAGAATATTGAGGGCTTTGGGTAAAATATAAATTTATTAAAATATATTATTTTAGTTGATTGATTGTTGAGGTACGTAATTGTTGAAAATCCATATTCACTATTTAGATAACAAAACTGTTAGATGTTCAAATTGGTTTTATTGTAAACACTACATTTTTTTACATATTTTCTTCACCTGAAGAAGCCACAGTGTGGCGAAACATATGTAGTGTTTACAATAAAACCAATTTGTAAATCTAACAGTTTTGTTATCTAAATAGTGAGATATTATTTTAGGATTGGTACACTAAAAGATTGCATAGGTTGGGAGGTTGGGGATAATGAGTTGGAAAGGGAGCTGCTGAGATTGATCTCAAGCGAGTGATTGTGTAGGAAACTATGATATTCCATGCAGAAAACAATGATATTAATACAATGAAAGGCAAAATTTTATACAGGGACATTTATTTATATTTGAATTAATATTCTCGAGAGTTTAACCGAAATTAAGGATTTGGGAATTATTTTTGATTTGAATTTCTATTCTCTGTCAAACAACAGGCCTTGAAAAAAACAAATCCGTTATCTTTTTAGAAAAGCCTTCGATACCGAAGCTTGCTGAATAGGTGCAGTGTTCTTAAAATTCGTGTATTATTTTAAATTTAATAGATTTATATCGTTAGTGTCGTTTCATGTCTGAAATACGATGACACTGCTGATAGCAAACATCGAAGGCCTCGTATCATTCTAATTGGACACAATTAGCTCGCTAGAGCATAGAGCGACCGTAACCGATCAGTGACTCTGCTTTCGAGAAAAGCGCCACATAGGACGACCGGATCCCGAAATCTTTTTCTTGAGATCCTAACTAGAAAAGACCTATTGATCCTGGACTAGTCATACAGAGGAATAGTTTTAGTCCAAAATTACCCTATTAAAAGGGTGTCCATGATAGATTTCCTCTCTAATCAGCAAAAAAATTATAATATATTACTGACAGTATTGACACTACTAAGTTTTCATGGTTTGGGAGATTTTAATACACTAAAGTTTGAAAACTATAACTTATTTTAAATTATACATCAAAATGTATATATATGTATATATGTATATACACAATAAAAGTAGTATTAAGAGTATTAAAAGCATCATCCATCAGTGGACGAGAGATAATTTAACAATAAAATAATGTAACAATTAGAATCACATGCTTTTTTGGTTTAAAGATTTATTTATTCACCGTCATACAATTTCTTTAACTAGTTTCGATCACGCACTATTTTTGAAAGGGATGTGTAGAAAACGTCACTCAATTTGTATTAATATTTTGCTTTTTTTAGTGCCTCAAAACATTATGTATCTACATATTACATTTTTACTCTTCTAAAACGCAAGTGAAATATTAATGTTAAAATTATAAAAGTAATGTTAACAAGAAAAGGCCAAAAAATATATATTAAATAAGAATCAGAAAACACGTTTGGAAAACATTGTATCAATACATTTACTACATATTATAGATATAAAATTCAGTTGAAATGATTCAGTTTTTGAAAATGTGATGGTCCATGTGCAATCACCATAATTTGTTCAATGTTCTGCTTCAATAATACATATAAATATTATTTACTCATCCTGCTTAAATTACAACTTACCGCATTATTAGTGATGTAATTCGGAGATCCCAACTATTAGTAATATTTTCATATGTATAGGTTTATATGATCATCAAAATACAATCATAACTTTGAGAGTGCTCTACCATAGTCTCGAACATACGATATGTTGGATGTTTTGTTGCATATATTGTATGTGCAGTAATATATTGTTATGTTAATACTATTTAGTTTATGACATCATTATTTGTTCAGTAGTCCAACTCAATTTTTCTTAAGGCCTCAATTTCAATACAGCATGGTTATTATAAATGTGCCCTTAATTTTTTTAGTTTTATCATTTATAGAAAATTTAGGATAATTTAAATTAAATAAGTTTTGTGAGATCAATTTAATTTATTAGTAAAAATATATTAAGTTGTTATCACATACGATATATTTTATCACTTTCGTGAACCAAGGTTATTTTTATATTAATTGCTGTATGGTTTGTAACTGATTTTGTGCAACTGGTTTAAATATAATTTTATTTTACATAAAAGTCTTTCAGGAGAGCGAAGTTTAATATATTTTCTCATAATGATGGTTACGCCCATTACTATGTAGTAATTTATAATGAACACTGAATAAAACAATTACTATGTTTTTAACTACTATAATTATAGCTTAAATTTTAATTTTTATTTGAATACCACTTCAAAGGGACGTACCTCCCTGAATTTTGTTGGTAAAAGATAGATATTCGCGGGTTTGATCAAAAATTATATGCCTAGCATATTATTTTGAGGCACTCTAGAATTATTGCTCATATAATTATCATGTAAATGATATACTTTATAAAGTTAATACTTGTTGCGCTACACTCTTGATGGAAACAGATAGTAACACTTGTTTTGTTCCATAATGTTTTTATTCTCAGTTGCCTGACACGTGTTTCGGTCTTCACAGACCATTATCAAAGTTAAACTACAAATATTTATATTGTTAAGCAGGTAGTTTTAATTGGTGGGTAGTCCCGCGATTAGTATGCTGTCGGCCTGGATTAACTCCTGTTGATTATTTAAAACCTTAATCCCCTCTTCAATGGCTTTCTTAATCTCCAATCCTTCCAGGAGGTTAAGCTTTTTCCCTTTTCGGCAGATTTTAAGCGCGGACATCTCTCCCATGTGGTGTCCGGTGTTAATACAATGTTCGGCTAATCCAGTTGTTATTTTTCCGTCCCTAATTGCCTTTTGATGTTCTTTGTATCGTATTTCAAAGTTTCTGCCTGTTTGGCCTATGTAAATTCCACTACAATTTAAGCATTCGATCTTATAAACACCAGAACTTTTTTGTTTATCCTTTTTATCGATTTTGTTATTCACTATTCGTCTTGCCAAATTGGATTTATTGACAACAATTGTCTGTATATTGTATGTTTTTAGGTGGCGTTTAATTTTGGCACTGGTGTTTTTTATATAAGGGATAGCTGCATATGTATTATTATCTTTCTCCGCATTTGCACTGTAGAGTAACTGGGTTTTCATCCTACGTTTCTTTTTATTTATTAATTTGGTAACTGACCTCTTCGTGTAACCATTATTGTTGGCGATCTCATAAATGATGTTGAGTTCTTGGTTATAATTGTGTTTATCCATGGGTGTTGTGATTAGTCGGTGAATATAAGAATTAAGTGCAGACAATTTAATTTGATCCGATTGGAAGGAGTCACTCGGAATAATAATATCTGTGGAAGTAGGTTTTCTATGTATTGAATATTGGAGCTTCTTTTTATTTATTGTTACTGTAAGATCCAGAAAATTTAATTTTCCATTTTCTTCCTTTTCCATGGTGAACTGTATATTATTATTGATTTTATGAAATCTTTTGAGGATAAAATGTTTAAACAGAATAAGGCCTTAACAAAGAATATCCAGTTCTGGTGCCGTTATGTTGATGATGTTTTTTGCATTTGGGAAGGCTCACATCGTCAGTTAGATGTGTTTCTAAATTATTATTATCTAAATACTTCTCCCACTGTTTGTCCTTATTGGAAGATATGATTTTTTGGAAAAAAATCGTTTACTAGAAGTCAGTCTTCGAACCCCCTTTTCAAATAAAAAGAATAAAAAAATCAAAATAAATAACTTTCTAACAGTACAGGGAAAAATAAAACTGTAACGACCATATTAGCATTTTTGTTCTTGATTTAAATATGTGTTTGAAATAATACTCTACTCGCACATGCCAATAGAATAAGTTGGCCAAGAATATTAATTAGAAGAACGCAAATATTAATATTACTTAAAATCCCAACCCTTTTGTGGAGAAATAAAATATCTTGGGAGATACATTAGAAGAAGTGTATGGATCTTATTTTCAAGGGTTGTATAAAAGATTTAAATAATTGACTTAATATAATCACGTTATTTAACTATTTTAATGTAAGATAGTAAAACTTGTGAAAGGCATTGATGATTTGCGAATTCTTTTAAAATTATTTTAAGATAATCGAATTATGTAAATGTAAAACATAGTTGAAAATATAGTAAGTATACGATGGTGACTACTTCTCATAATCACTAGAGCTTTTATTTTTATTATTACTTATCAAAGTATTCTAATCTATGTTATTTTTTAATTTCCAAAATCTGACGATTAGAAACGGAACCTTGTGCTGGAGTTCTAAATAAATCTCTAAGTATTATATAGTACAATAAAGTTTTGAGTTGAATTTAGTTGCAATCTTGCTCAAAAGTGGATCACGCGTTGAGCCTGCGAAAGTTTTACAAAAAATTTGATTTGGCGACTACCACGTGTAGAAGATTCTGCAATATATGAGGTTTTTACCACCTGAATAAGGCTCCAAGCATACCTCTCATTCTAAAATAGGTGAACAAAAACGAAGATCATCAAGAACGGCAGAGAACGTAGATAGTGCTAACCAGTCTGTTCCTGGCGATCAGAACCTTTTATTTTGGAAGGGCGCAAGACCTAAAGCTACAGCCTCTAAAATTCAATTGGTATAAAAATTAAAGCCCCAAAACGGCATCATCTTGTTTTTCATTGAGCTACAATATTTATTTTGTAAAATAATTTAAGAAAACATAAATTTTTAACATATTACTGATTTTAAAGTTAATACCTCTTTTTAATTCTTAAGAAACAGAATTTAAACTTCGAGCGGCGGTTCTAAATAATTCATACTCAAATTTTAGAACGCCGCCATTTTGTTTTCAATTGAGCTACAACATTTATTTTCTTAAACATCTAAAAATATCAAATCAAGGAATACTTGTTGATTAATGGTTGAGGCGTTCACTTCGTGATACATCTTAAATATTTAAATAAAATAAAACTCACTTTGTTGATATCACACTATTTATTTAAAAAGTGACTCGAGTTTCGATCAACAGCTGATCATTTTCAAACTTAATGTAATTTAAAATACATTTCAACACATTTTTATATACAGTTAAATAAAGAGGAGGATACTACTACTGGTCGTTAATTATGGGAAAGTCCGGATTAGATTTTGCTTTGTGAATTTCCAGAGACTCGAGTGAATCCATTTTAAGCCCTTTCTCGGCGAAATGGATTATCTAGAGTACATCTTCATCAAAGGTATGTCGGTTCTCAATTAAATGGTTGCCGAATGTCGAATTTGTTTTATTTAATCGAAATGATGTTTTATGTTCGTTTAGTCTAATTTTGAAGTTGCGACCAGTTTGCCCTACGTAAATTCCTTTACAATCTTTGCATATTAACTTATAGATACCTGATCCGTTTAACTTATCGATAGGTGTTTTTGCATTAAAATAGAGGTACAGATATGTTACGTATTTTAAAACTGACCACCAAAGAATGTCAATGATTTGTATATTTTGTTTTCTTCTTTTGGACATGCGTATAACATTTTGTAAATATTGTTATTCTGTTGTTTTTTAATTAATTGTCTATTGTTTTCTTCGAATACCCATTTGCCTTTGCTAATGTATGAATAGTTTGAATTTCTTTTTGATAGCCAATTTCTGATAAAGGCAACGTTATTGCTCTATGGATCATCGCGTTAAATGAAGCTAATTTATGTTTGAGAGGGTGTCTTGAATCATACCCTACAATTAAACCTCTCAAACATAAATTAGCTTCATTTAACGCGATGGGTGATTTTTGAAATAATTCGACGTTCGATTTGTTAGGTAAAATTTTTAAAATTTGACTTCTACTATTAGAAGATCGCCATTTAATTTTTGATTGATCTAAAGTATTTATTTTGTAGTATATCCAAAACACATAAAATCTTAATATATCTACTAATTTTAAAGTGCATTTCATGTTTACTTTCTTAAGTAGAAATTTATAAATTTTGATTAACTCTAACACAAGTTTCAAAACTGCACCATCTTGGTTTTAATTGAACTACTGTATTTATTTAGTAGCATAATTTAAAAAAATATTAAATTTAAGCACATCTGCTGATTTTAAAGTGAATACCGTTTTTTATTCTTAAGAAAAAAGAATTAAACTTCAAACGGCAATTTTAAATAATTCAAACTCAAATTTTATAACTTCGCCATTTTGTTTTAATATACAAGATTAAGATACAGCATTTGTTTTTTAAATATTTAAAAGTATATCAAATCAAAACATATTTAGAGATTTTTTAAACAATTCCACATTCGATTTGTTAAGTAGATTTTTTTTAACTTTCACTTGCGCTTTTTAATAAATTTAGTTCAACTTTTAGAACGCCACCATTTAATTCTAGATTGAGCTACATTATTTATTTTATAGTATATTTTAAACACATAAAATCTAAATATATTTACAAATTTTCAAGTTAATTCTATGTTTGTTTTCTTAAGTAGAAATTTTTAAATTTCGAACGTCGATTTTCATTAACTCTAACTTAATTTTAAAAACGACATCATCTTGTTTTTAATTGAGCTACTGTATTTATTTAGTAGAATAATTTAGAAAACATTAAATTTTAGCATATCTATTTATTTTAAAGTCAATACCTCTTTTGAATTCCCAAGAAATTGAGCTACAGTATTTATTTTCTTGAATATCTAAAAATATATTAAATCAAAGCATACTTAGTGATTTTTGAGACAATTCCACGTTCGATTTGTTAAGTAGAATTTTTTAAACTTTTACCTACGTTTTTGATAAATTTAATTCAACTTTTAAAACATCGCCATTTAATTTTTGATTGAGCTGCAGTATTTATTTTGTAGTATATCAAAAACCCATAAAAACTAAGTGTATCTACTAATTTTCAAGTCGATTTCAACTTCTCTTTCTAAAGTAGAAATTTTTAAACTTAGATCATCGATTTTAATTAAACCTAACTCAATTTTAAAAACGGATTTTTATCAATTCTAACTCAACTTTTAGAAGACTGCTATGTTTGATTTTGCTACATCATGTAGTTTCTAAAAAAAAACCTAAAACATGTCTAAATCTAAGCGTATTTACTAATTTTTTATTGAGCTACTGCGTTGATTTTTAGGATATCTACAATTTATTCAATCTAAGTGTATTTTCAGTTCTTATGGCTTCTTTATTTTTGTAGATATTGATGAATGCCTTGAAGGTAAATGTTTGAATGGAAGGTGTACAAACACACCAGGAAGTTTCAATTGTATCTGCCCGCCTTGTTTCGACATCTCATCAAATGGTAGCTTATGCACGGATCACGATGATAGCAGCGAAATCGGAATGTGCATCAACGGAATTTGCATCAACATGGACGCCGGCTTTAAGTGCCAGTGGTAAGTTTAATATTCTCTTTATAATTATTGGCATTAAAGCATTATTTTATAGATATTGATGAATGCTACGAAAATCCAAGAATTTGTCATAATGGTCGTTGTGATAATACCCAAGGCTAGTACACTTGCGCGTGCCTACCTGGATTTATCGAATCTTCAGATAAAACATTCTGCAGTGATTTGGACGAGTTCTAATACTGGAATGTGCCGTCATGGGCCTTGTGTTAACATGAAGGGTTAATTTAAATGCGTCTGCGATCCTGGATATGGACTAAATGCTGATGGTCATCACTGTGTTGATATTGACGAATTCACGTTGCACTCATGCAAACATGGTACTTGTTACAACTCACAAGGCAGCTTTAGATGTGAATACCATGCTGGATTCAGTCTCGATCCTGATGGACGTTCTTGTTTAAATACGCGTCGTGATTTAAGTGACCAACAATATAAGGATGGAGTGTGTTTGAATCCTTCA
Source organism: Ontholestes murinus (assembly GCA_963969525.1). NCBI lineage: Eukaryota > Metazoa > Arthropoda > Insecta > Coleoptera > Staphylinidae > Ontholestes > Ontholestes murinus. The sequence goes on along the minus strand of OZ018398.1, from coordinate 10,663,160 downwards.
ACGATATGTGACAGCATATGTCACAAAAATGTCTAAAGACTAAAATGTGCTTTATATAAGTAATAAATGCATAAATGGATACCTGTAATAGCATCGATGATCTATATTTATGGGTTTAAGTGGATGATTCTTTTAAGAAGTGAACTCCGCCCGCCCTCCCTTCAGCCAAAATTTTGAGTATATTTTATTATTTTGTAAAGTATTTTTTGTAATATTTTTATAAGAATGGAGTACTAAGATATAATAAAGATAAAGATAGCCGTTACGAAATCGAGCTGTGACAATCGTCACAGCACAGCCTATGGGTTGGGGTATGTGGTACCCCAACCCATAGGCCTGCCCTATGCCTGTAACCACCGAATTTGACTTACTGTGTCCTCGTGGTAACGCTCTTACCTTCGACGGAAACTGCATTAACGAATGCGCACAAAATCCGAACATATGCCAAAACGGGGCTTGCGAAAACATGATTGGAACGTATATTTTTATAATTTAATAGTAATCCAGGCTTTAAGGTTGATGATATTGGAAAGATATGCAGGGATATTAACGAATGCGAGGAGGAAGAGTTGGTAAGCGACGAACTTCATCATTAACATTGTATAGCAGTATGATCTGTAATTTTATTGACGTTTAGTACAAGACGGAACAGAACATATATAAGCAGTTAAATAGATAATAATTGTATTTTGTATAATTTAATAGTAGTAGTTTCATTACAAAAGCTTCATTCATGTTTATAAATAATCGAGCATTCCTTTCTATGGTGACATGAAGTGCCAAGAAATAATCCCATTGCAGGATATAATGCTATGTTTGGCCAATCTTTGATCATCAAGTTCTTCCATATTTTGTGAATCTAAGCAAACAAATTGTTGTATAAAATTATTTTTATTAGAATATTTGATAAAATAAATAATACCTAATATGTAATGATTTTTTTCTTTTAACGCTTCCATGTTTGTACAGTTGTTAGTTATTGATTTAAAAATGTATATGATTTATTAACTATGTGAGTGGATGCGGTCAAAAACTAATAATTTTGATCAAAATCTTCCAAATGTTTATCTTCGTAATCTATTGAGAGTATATGGATTAATAGCAAATAGAACCGCTGAAGCTACAAATAAATATAAACAGCAAGTGTTATACAAAATTAAAGCATTTTATTGTTATATTAATACATTTTAGCTTTATATATTTATAATCGATGTAAAATATAAGCCTGAATATAAGTCAAAAATTGTTGACATGAGAGTGTATAAAGCTAATTAATTAATTATTTCGTTATTATTAATTAAATTGTACTTTTAATATTTAATAACTCCAAGATTTCGATGTTAAACACATGACTACACATACTTGGAATGAAATGCATAAAAACGGCCTAGTTGTGTCAATCATCTTGCAGGTGAATTATTTCATGCAATTTATACGTTGCACGCATATTTTTCACTAGTCAATCCAAGAGAAATTGGAGCAGTAGGAGACACTCGAAAGACTTTTAAATAATTTTTGCATAGTCTCTTCGCCTCGGCGAATGAAGAAAACGCATTTATTTATGCGGCAACAATAGTATCGTGCAATTTGTTTTACTGGTATTAATTGCAGAATCTTATATGTATGAAGCGTGCTGTTTATTTGCAATTCATGCTTGGATATAATGTTTACGCTGAAAGTTATACATGCCACAAAGCTATTAATCTTACAATGAGTATTATGCCTGCCGTTAATTGTACTGAGTAGATGTGTACGCATGATATTTATTATTACAATAATACAAACTATTTAACAATAAAAATGTAATAAATTTCTTTACGTTGTAGAAAATTAATTAAAAAGCACGAAAACATTTCGTAAATTTACAACAAATGAGTCTTTATAGACTACAAAACAAATTACATTTGAAACCACTACTTCTCTGCCTAATACCTCAACATACATTGAATGATAAAATAAGTGATTTGCGTCTTACAAATAGTAATGCTATCAAAGCAACACTAGTTTGAATGTATTTAATTTTGTCGAATAAAATAAAAATAATGAAATGTACGTAACAGTTTGTGATTTAGAAATTTAGAACAAGAAATTAATTTACGTTGATTTAATTAAAAGTAAAAAAGCAAAAGTCCTGTATCTAATGAAAAAATGCTATTGTTTATAAATAATTGCATTAATTTCTACAATTATTAGTTGAAATATATTTTCTTTTCAAAAAACTTCACAATTCTTTATTAATGGAAAATAGTAATTATTAAATTGAATTTTAAATAAGTATCCATAATATTATAACCATTGTTAAATTCCAGGAAAGATAATAAAAATGTACGGGTTGGGAACCAATTTTAAATAAATCATTTTAAAGGTAATACTAATTATAATAAAAAAACATATTTTTGACAATTACAAAAGTTGAAGGTAAAATTGACCAGTTAAATTACACAGGACGTGAAATGAAGTTCAACATATGAGGTCATGTAGATAACAATAACTAGTACATTCCACAATGAAAAATACGGCTAAATATTTCATCTGCAATATATTATAAATTTTAGCAATAATAATCAGTCAGTAGTCAAGTTTGAAATATGCAACCAATATTAAAAAATATGTTTGTAATGTTATTAATTAATACTTAGCTTTAATATAGCATGGATTATTTAATATAACAACCATGAATTAAATGTTGAAATAAATATTTAATGAAAATATTCAAGGGAATGCTGCAACACATAAATAGGAAACTATAACTAAAGGAAATAGAAATGGAACCGGACGTTGCGACGATCTAATCTTGCGAAGGATGAGATGCTCAAGTCAAGGTCAAATACAATTAGAAATAATTACAAATCCAGAGAAATGAATACAGAAATTTTAAGTTGCTGTAGAATTCTAAAGGTTTTTCGATAAAGTAGTTATTTTCAGTTAATTGTAGTAATAACAATTTATAAGCTTAGTACAAATATTCTAATGAAAGCAAAATTGTATGAAAATTCTTTTCAGCTTAAGTTTATAAATAAACTAAGCATAAAAGGAACAAATACAATTTCTAGTTATTATATTTATAATATTGAATATTATTAATTAATAAAACAAATTTAAAGTAATAATAATTACATAAATGGAATAAAAGAAACACACAGAAGTAAATAGCAAATAAATTAACTATATATAACTACTGCTCTACAGAGATATCTTTATATTTACATTTTAATTTTTTTAACTTTGGCATACTGCCAAAATAATTTTGGATGGGATTCTAAAGATGTTTCAACCATCAATAGGTAGTCGCGACAACAATGTTTAGTAAGTATACTGCCCTCCGTTTTAAGTAGAGAAAATGACACATGTGATATGGCAGCTGCACTTTTTAAATTTTCTTATTATGCGTATCAATAATATAAATTTTGAGACATAAGAGATAAGAGCCAAAATTTTCAATTGCAAAATTTATTCATTCAATGTATTTACTGTTTTAACTATATTTTTATCAGTTTAGATAAAATCGAATTCAATTAATTTAAAAATACATGTTAATCATATTTAAGTTTGCAGTCTTCAAACATACCGAATTTCAAATGAAACACACCTTGGTATCAAATTAAATTAAGCCGATGTACAACAAGCAGAGTTGTAAATACTGGTTCGTGATAAAACATCAAGTGCAAGAGTAGCAGGGGTATATTAAAAATAGCGCTGAAACATATGAATGTCACTAATTTGATATGGAATCTAAAAATTTAAACAATTAAAAACGGATACTATAGTTTTATATTTTTTAGGGGCTACGTAAATATTTTTATCAATTTTCATTAAATTTTTCTTTATGTTTAATTAAAGATTTTAATTGATCATTTTTTAAATTATTTAGCTTTTAAAACAAGTGAAGGGATTTTAATTCACAGATATATGATTATATGGATCTTTAATTCTAGAAAGCAATTGATATACGTGTTACCCCTCCGTCTCGATGTTAAAAAAATCAGTTATAGTAGCAATTTTGGGATGAGTCCCAAAATTGCAATTTTCATTTTCAAAAATATACAAAGTGTATTCATAAAGCCTTGTTTTAATAAAAAGCAAATGCAAATTTTATAATGGTTATTTTGTGTGTTTTTGAAATATCTCGTTTATCAATCTCGATTTGGTAGAAACCGTATGCTAGATATAAAATACTGACATCCATTTAATGTATCAAATACATTCTCAATATATGATTGATACTTGCTTTGCTAAACTCTCGATGAAACTTATAATCCATTGGTTAGGAATTAGGAATGATACACTTGTTCTGTTTCATATATTTACTAGCAGTTTCCCGATACGTGTTTCGGCGATGACTCGCCAATCTAAAAGGAGTATAAAAATTAAACTAAATGATACCAAAGTGGTTACCTGTATATATACGTGGGATTACAATAGGCGTGACTTTTAGGTTGATAGGATTATAATTAATGGGTTACTACTAATAGTGCTCCCAGGATTATCAGATTGGTACCTGCTCAGATTTCCAAATGGTTGCTAATTATATTTTTCCCGGATTTTTTCGCTCATTTAATCTTTAATCTAAGTCTTAATCATTTTGTATAGTTGTGGAGCGGTGTAATTGTATGTTGGTTTGTGATTCAATGTTTCTTCGTCGTTGGGTTCTCCGTTGTATATTATTTTGCTAATGATGTGTCTTTGTTTTTTTCTTTAATATCTTTTTGACTGGTTTTTTCTGTCTTTTTTGTTTAGTGGCATGTTTATGAGGCTGTGTATGTGTGAGTTGAGAGCTGCTAATTCAATTGTGGTGGATTGATTAGAGTCATTTGGGATAATGTCATCAGTAGTGGTAGGCTTCCTGTAGATATTATATGTAATACGGTAATCATTAGTTCTTACGGTTAGGTCTAGAAAATGTATGCTATGGTTAATTTCTTTTTATATTGTCAATTGGATGTTCCGGTTTATCTGGTTAAGTTCTTTTAAAAACTGGTCTAGTTGTCTGTGTGTTCCTGTCCATACGCAGAATACGTCGTCTACGTATCTGTACCAAAGTTGTATGTGTTTTGTGAATATGGATCTGCCATTTAAAAGATTTCCGCCATCAGGGTAGAAAGTGGGGATCCCATCGCTATCCTTCTTTTTTAAAGTAAGAAACACCGTTAAATGTGAAGTAACTTTGGCCGGGGTACATGTTTATAATAATAGGGGGACCTAAAAGTAATGTCGTTTCTGCGTATCGCGATATTTGATTGTAATTTGACAGCTCATTGCGAAGGCGTGTTATTAAAGTCATTCTAAGATTTTGTTCTTGTTCACTTCTAAATAATTCAATATTAAACTTATTTTTGCAATTTGGGGTGAAATGGCCAGCCAAATACCAGAAGAGCATATCCGACATCGTATGCTTTTTGAGTTTCGTAAGGGTAGTAACGCAACAGTTGCGACCAAAAATATTTGCGCCAAAGATGGTTTTCCAAGTTCAAATCTGACAAATTAGATCTCTCTGACTCCTAACGACCAGGAAGACCAACAATATTAGACAACGACATGCTAAGAGCAGAAGTGGAAGCAAATCCATGAAACCATCGAAGAACTGTCCAACACCCTTAATCAAGCTTGGTCGACCATCCAAGAACATTTAAAGCATATTGGAAAAATAAGCAGAGCAGGTGTTTTTGTCCCCCATAATATCTCCGAAGAGACTAAAACCAACCGATATATCACATCCATTATATTGCTTCAACGGGCGATATTATTGATTAAAAATAAAAACTTGTTAAAAGTTTATTGGTTTGAATTAAATGTAAAAATGTGACATTACTTTTTGGCCCCCCTAATATATAGCAATTCGTTGGCGGGTTCGTAGTTAGACATTACTAAATTATGTTTTAAAATTTGTTTAAATTCTTCTATGGGTATACTTGTAAATAGGCTTTTTACGTCGAATGAAACTAGGTTGTGATTTTGTGGTACTTTGAGATTTTTTTTTTCACAAATTATAGTGAGGTTTTGATGGATAATTTTGATGCACATGGATAAATATTTGCATGTTTTGTAGATCGGTGCATTGTAGTAACACCGAAACACGTATCAGGAAACTGATAGTAAATATATGAAACAGATCAACTATATCATTCCTAATTCCTATCCAATTCTCAATATTCGGGATCATGATCTCCGAATATATTCTGTAGTCCCGTTGGCCCGAAGCGTCCTACTTTTTCGACACCATCCATGCAGTACGATGGCCTTATTATGCTTTGAGTTTTTTGAATCATCAAAGCACCCAAAGCACCTCATAATGCCGGTACAGCATCGCGCACAGGGGAGATAACTGGTTGAATTTTCATTTTTAAATTAATATTTCATTCACTGACCATCGTGGGCTCTCGAAATATCGTGTTAAATTATCAAAACGGAAAACCTTTAGTAGTTAGTAACAAGTGATCAATAGTAAGTCCTTAGCTTAAAACTGCGTGCAGTATGGAAACGTTCCTAGAAGGGGGTTTTGAAGAATTGAGGAAGCTCAGTTTAGAAAGGGAGGTCTAGGACAAAAATCGTACTAGCTGTTCTTAAAAAAAAAACTCAAAAAGCATTAACATAGAGAAGATAACAGTAAAAGCTAAGGCAAAATACTCGATAGGAAATCAAAAAGAAACAACAAAACAAAAGGTAACATCTATATCTAGTACATTTTGGTCGCGATGGCCTCTCAGTCAGACGTGCGCGTGTGTGCTCCTGCTAAAAAGTGTAAAAAGTGCAATAATATGCCGGCTTCTGGGCTACAATGTGTAAAATGCGGTGTAGTAATGCATCGTGGTTGCATAAAGTACTATAGTGATATTATTACCATTGACGATAATAAAATATTGTGCTGTGGACCAATCGAACAAATTTCCGACATGGACGACACGGCAAACACATCGACCGAGACGGTGGTACAACTATCTACAAACAGTGAATCGACAATCATTAATGATTTAATGAAGTAAAACGAACATCTAGTTAATGAAAACAAACTACTACATAAGCTAGTATCAGAAATGAGTGACAAACATAATTATTTGCTCCTGTTTAAAATCCAGGTATTAGAAAGAGATATATGACATTCGCAAACGGATATATCACCTTTAAACGCCACGACTCATTCACAAAAGAATCCATCTCCGATGAAATCGATGCAAGGACGGAATGTTAATAAAAATAAAAATCACCCAACAACCATAAATATTGACAACGATAAAAACTTTCTACCAATGCTCCAAATCAAAACAAATTCAAATAACAATACCCGAATTTTGCATAAATCAACAACTAATGCAGCTGATAAAATTAGCTATTCAACTATAACGGGAACAAAGAAACCGGAAGGAAATGAAATACTTGCCGCAATACCAATGACTACATTTCACTTATCCAATTTACAAGTGAGCACAACTGAAGATGATATACTCGAATATCTTAAGAAGAAACTTCCACGCAGTGTTACGTAAATAAACTAAAAGATAGATTCTACAATTCAAGTTTTAAACTGTGCGTTCCGAAAACCGAAGCTGAAGTTATTCTAAATGAAAACTTTTGCTCGGAGGGAATAAAAGTTCAGTTCGATCCAATAACAGACATCGCTGGAAATCCATCGCGGGGGAAATCATCGTCAGTGGGTTGGAAGAAAATCTGCAAGATTTTAATTTTGGCAACTAAATTTACCTCAATATTTTTCATGTAAATATTCGATCTGTATTTAACAAAATTAATCGTATCGAATTGTTATGTAATAAATATAATTTTAATGTTCTTTGCTTGTCTGAAACGTGGTTAAAGGAGACTTTTTATGATATATGGCTATAAAATGATCGCGAATTTTTATAGAATAAATAACCCACATGGAAGAACTGCTATATTAGTAAAAACGGATTTAATTGAATTTTGCAAACCGTTAAATTTCATAAACAATTTATCAATTCAAGATGTTATAGAATGTTTCGGGATATCAATTGACAAAAACATGCATAACTTTCAATCTATAGACCCCCTAATAATTTTAGCGATAAAACTGAATTATTTTTTAATCAATGTAACCGACTATTAGATACTATAACTAATCAATTTGAAATCATCGTCATATGCGGAGACCTAAATATTGACGAATTAAAAAGCGATAGAATGTCAAATTCCCTAAGAGATCTAATTAATGCTCATAAACTATTTTCCTTAATAAATGATGCCACTAGAATTCAAAAGTTTCCTAATTCATCAGATATTTCTAAAACTTCTATAGATTATGTATTAATAAATAATATGGATATAGTACAGCGTACATGTAATTTTGATAATGGCCTGTCCGATCACCACGCACAGTTTCTAAGCATAAAAATTAAAAAAATTAAAAAACAAAAAACAAAAATTCTATCTCTCATGTAATTAAACGCCAATTTTCAAAAACAAACCTTAACGAATTTAGACATCATTTCAACAAAACCAGGATATTTCCTATTTGGCCTAATGATACTGACGTTGACATCCTATTTGAACATTTTCACGAACACCTTAAATGGTGTTTTAACATAGCATTTCCAATTAAAAAGTACAGAATATCGCGAAATACCAATATTTCAAATAAAATAGTGTTTTCTGCGGATTTACAACAACTATATAATGAACTCAAACATTTAAATTTCGTATATAAATTAACTGGTAGAGAAGATTTATCATTATTATATAAAAATAAATCAAAAATTCTCAATTAATTAATTATTTCTGAGAAAAAGCAACATGCAGCCAATTGTAAATAATAAGCATAAGCAAAAGGCTCTGTGGAACTTAGTCCAAATTAAAAGTAAAAAAAATTTTAACATCGAGACGGGTCAATCTAACACCGCTATTGCCAGTGAACTTGCCAATTATTTTGAAAATTCAGTAAAAAAATTGATTACATCAAATGTTGGTGAACATCTATCAAACACTATTTCTTGTGCCAAAACGTTTTTCTTTACTCCGGTCTCAGTTGATGAAGTGGTCGATACAATATCGAAATTAAGAAACACTCGCTCGACAGGGATTGATGAAATTCCGGTAAAATTATTCAAAGAAACTGCAGATATCATTGCCCCTTATCTAACAAGTATCATTAACAGTTCTTTAATACAAGGGAAATTTCCTACATCTCTAAAACAATCATATGTGATACCAGTTCCAAAAAAAGGTGAGGAGACTATAGAAAATCATAGGCCTATTTGTCCTTTCCAAAATAATTGAAATAATCATTTGCCAAAAAATAGTTTCTTTTCTTGACAAATTTAATATTTTAAACGACAAACAATACGTATTTCCCTCGGGCAGATCTACAGAAACCGCTACCGTAAATTTAATTCAGAGCACACTAAATATGATGGAATTAAATAAAGAATGCTTCATTGTAATGTTTGTCCTTAAAAAAGCATTCGATACAATAAATCACGATATATTACAAAAGAAGATTCATTTTCTGATCAATATTTTCTTGACGTCGGAACACCTCAAGGGAGTAATTTAGGGCCACTTTTATTTTTAATATATGCTAACGACCTGCCAAATCATATTACTAATGGAGACGTTTTTATGTATGCCGATGATACTGCGGTATTAATATCAGCAAACAATTTGGATGAGGCAAAAGTAAAAGTTTACCAGTCTGTCAGAATTTAGCAAATGGTGTAAACAAAACAAATTAGTAATTAATTTCAATAAAACAGTAATAATACATTTGTCAAACGTTTATAGTAAAAATATTCAATCAACATTTACGTTTAATGGTCATAAAATTGAAACTGTAAATTCGGCTAAATATTTGGGCATAGTTATAGATAACCATCTTCAATAGAATGATCACATTCAACACACCTGCTGCAAAATAAATAAATCATATAATCAGTTTCATCAAGATTATATCATCAATATCTATTATTCTCTAGTTTACTCATACATTTCTTATAACATTTGCTTTTGGGGCCGATCCACCGAATTGAATAGATTATTTATATTACAAAAAATAATTATTCGCTTAATGTTCAACTTAAAGTACACAGAAACTTGTTAACCTAAATTTATTCAATATAAAATATTAACACTCCCGTGCATTTATATCTCACATATTTTAAATTACATTTACTGTAATAAATCATTATTTCTAAAACATCAAGACATCCATAATTACACAACACGTAACAAGGAAAAAATAGTACCGTTTAAACATAAGCATACATTTTTTTTAAATTCACCTCATCAATCCGGAATTGATCTTTATAACAAACTTCCTCAATCTTGGTCAACACTTTCAAATAATAGATTTAAGTATACATTAAAAGCATTTTTACAACAACAAGCATTCTATAGCATAAAAGACTTTAAAAACTATATATATGTTTGACTTTACCTTTATATGATGTTTCTCTTTTTAATTTTGTATTATTGATTACTCCATTTTGTTTATAATTTAAATTTTATCTTATGTGTCTATTTATTTATGTATTGTATTGACTTGTCTAATATTGTAAATTAACAATGTAATAGATCAATAAATTTCAATTCAATTCAATTCAATTCAATACATCTTACACAGAACATCCCCCACACAAAGTGTAACTGTGAAAAAAAAAATTTACACCGCCAATGTACACAAACGTATACAATTTGTTACGCTTTGTAACATAGAAAAATTCGACCCAAACGCATTAATATAAGAACTAAAACATAGCAGTAAAGTCTACTAACCTTGATTGCTAATTGTTTAAATACTTAAAAAAAGGAAAAATAAAGACATTGGGGTTAAAGGGCTGAAAGACCACCGGTCGATAACCGTTGAGCCGAAAATTAAGTATACTAGAATTTATTTTATTTTATCCATTACATGTATTATATTTTATTTTTTCTGTGAAAAAAGATGTTTAGTAGTAAAGACGTTGTTGCTAATTTTAGTAAAAATGCATAACAAATACCAACCACCAAAAAGTATCGAGCAGCATCATAGGCAGCAGTAGAATTTGAACTTACAGATGGTTTAATTAGTAAGCGCTTGATTAAAACTTGCATCACATACAGATATTGAAGAGATATTATAGCTAAAGCTACAGGCAACCCACCAATCTGTATTAGGATCATTACTGAGTCGCATGAAGCTTATCAATAACTTGTACACGAAACTTTCATATACATGTACAAAGTATATCCAGTTGTTGAAAGTAACCCACTACCGATCCCATGCAGACGATGCAATAAATACGATCACAAAACAGAAGACAGCAATGTGAAAAATGCTACTCATCATACAACAGCATGCTCAAAAACAAAACCAATAGTATCTTTCTCTTGTGTAGAGGAAGGACATGGCGCTTGGTCTGTAAATATAAAAAAATTACCAGGAAATTAATAGAGAGAATTCTAAATATCCGCATCCAATTCCATTAATAACATATTTTAACAACGAGTAACGAAAACAAATATTTAATAAATAAATTTACATTTATTTATCTTTTACTTTATTTTGCAAGAAGGTCTAAACGCGATTTGATGATTTTGTTTTCGAAGTGAGCAATTTCTTCTGTAGTTTTACCAAAATCCTTCGAAAACAAAATCATCAAATCGCGTTTATACCTGCTCGCAAACTATCCAATTTATTATTCAATTCAAAAGATAAAATCAACCCCTTATAGACATCAGGCGTGTATGAAATTCCATATTTCAAGTGCAATAGCTTGTATGTAGGACAAACGTATCGCAGTTTGGAAAAACGATATGTTGAACATTTCGGCGCATTCCGCGGAAATTTTCAATCGTATTAATAATCCCCTCATTAACCTGTTAAACGAGCAAACCGATTTAGTATACACACCTCTTTAATCTTAATCCTTTGCACCTGTTCACCGTAAATCGTTCTGCTTCCCACATTTAATTTCCAAAATCTATTTAAATGTAATTTTTTCGTTAATTTGTTCACTTGATAATGACCGTCAAAAGTCGAAACATAAGTCTTGTATGTTGTAAAATATTTATATATTATAATAAATTAAATTGGTTAAAACATAGTAAGTGTTTTATTCAGTGTTCATTATGAATTACCACGTAGTAGCAGTCGCAACCATCATTGTGATTAAAAAATGTATTATTATGCAAGTAAATATCCAGAAAATTATTAAATTTACAAAATGACTAACTAAATAAAATGATAAACCATTATAATCAACATACATAATATATACATTTTTTCTATGGCATTTTTGAACAACATAATTTGATCAGTATTGTTACTATTACAGTAGATGCTGCACCTCTTACTCAAGAATGTACCCGAAGGCATTATATGTATATGATCCTGTTTCTGGAAAAAAAATGTTACACATATGGAAGTGCTAAACCGGATTATAATATTTTCAGTAGCGTATAAATGACTCTGTTCGCTGATACCGTTACAGAGAAAATAAATGACCGTAATATATTATAAGATTAAGAGTGCTCCAGGAATTGTACGCGTTTAAGATGTGCAATCATGTATTTCGAAATCATGATCGTGTATTTTATCGAATTTTATATAAATCGGTGTTATATGGAAATTTACTGTCCACGTATATTTGACTGCGAAGAAAGTTTACATTTTCATTTATGAGCTGGGTTGGAAAGTAGGGCAATTCCTTTTACAGGTAATTGCTTGGGAAATTGTTAAACACTAACAGTTAAATATTATCTTTAAATGGTTATTTTTTCTTGTAATCTTTTAAATAATGCTATTGTTTTCTGGTACGATTTAGTGTTTTTATAAGTAACCTAGATTAAAAATATAGAATCCCTGCGGGAAATTACTTATTGTTTAAATAAGAACTAATTCTTGAATCTTCTAGGCGCGGCGCAGCGTTCACTTCGTGGTACATTTTCAATTTTTAAAATAAAGAAAACTTATAATTTTTTTATACCACTTTTTATTACACTCTTCGTGACTGGTTTCGATTACATGGTAATTATAATCAAAGTGTAATAAAAAGTGATATAAAAAAGTTATAAGTTTTCTTCATTTTAAATAAAAATTAATTATACTTGTCTCTTCGCTTCAAAATATTATCAAAAACTTATTTGTTTTCAATTAATAATTATTACAAAATCGAATACCATATGCAAAAATGAGATTTATTGTCTTTGTAATGTTAAACCATTATGCAAAAAATGCACTGAAATATTCTGGTTTGGTAACAGAAAATCTTATATTATCTTCAGAATTTTAAAATCAAATAAAAATCCCACATGCGAAGAAAAATTTTCTAACCTAATGTTTCTTCCGTACATACGGTACGGATGACAGAATCTAGGAAAATATGACAAAAGACACAAAATGATTGGTACTACTGAACATTGAATTAAACACTGACTATGTTTTTAACCACTATAATTTATTATAATATATAAATATATTGCAATAAACTTAAGTTCTTACTTTTAACGGCCATTATCAAGTGAACAAATTAACGAAAAATTACATTTAAACAGATTTTGAAAATTAAGTGAGATTAAGATTAGGGAGATTATTCAACAGTCAACAGGTAAATGAGGGAATTATTACTACATTTGAAAATTACCGAGGATTTCAAAGGATTAACCTTTTGAACATTTATGTAAAATTTTTAGATTTTGAATTTCGGAGAGTGAAGTTTATACGCGTGATTAAAAACGAGTTGGAATTTTGATTTACCGGAATGCGCGGAAATGTTTAGCATATCGCTTTTCAAAACTTCGGCCTCTTTGTCCTACATACACGCTATTGAACTCGGGGTTGGTTTTATCTTTTGAATTGAATAATAAATTGGATAGTTTGCAAGCAGGTCTAAACGCGATTTGATGATTTGGTTTTCGAAGAATGTGAGCAATTTCTTCTCTTCTAAGTTATTGTAATGAATGGATATTTATTTGAATTTGGAAGTCTAGGATATATGTTGGTCATAGCACTTTGGTAAATTTTTTATTAATAAAATTTTGAATTAAGTTAATTGAGAAACCATTAATTTTTGCTATTTCTAAAATGTTATTTAATTCTATGGCTTGATTGTTAGGTGATAATGGGACTGAAATGGCTCGGTGTATCATTAAATGGTAAGCAGCAAATTTGTGCGACAAAGGGTGATTAGAATTAAATGGAATGGGGTAATTTCATTGGTGGGTTTACTATATATATTGAATTCAAGTCTATTGTTACTGTGTATCAAGGTCAAGTCAAGTTAATTTGGTTATTTTGTTCGCATTCCAATGTGAATTTAATTTTAGGGTGTATATTGTTAATTATGTTTAAAAATTTTAATTGACGTCCAGTGACATTGAAACATGCAACTATATCATCTACATTTCGATGTCAAAAAGAAATGTGCTTTTTTGGAAAACCTAATTTAAATATTTTTTCTTCTATCTGTGCCATAAATAAATCTGCTAATAAGGCATGAAGAATGGTAATAACTATAGTCCAATTTATTAGATACCGGTAATTTCCAAGGTTTTTGAAAAATTCTATATCTTCAAAATGGACCAAACGTGGACAATGCTGAGATCATAACGAACAATCCGTACGGCTTTCGTAGGGGTAGATTTACAAAGGACGAAGTGGTTGCATTTACTGAAGAGATTTATTAAGTATTTGAAATAGCAAGATTCATGGATCCTAATAAGGCATTTGACTATGCCTCTTATGAGATAATCCTGCAGAAGACATTCTCTCTTATCTCGGTAATCATAGTCAACAACTGTATTATAACAAATAAAAAATATGAAGTACTTCCTGTAACCCATGGGGTGCCGGAAGGATCTATCCTCGGACCCTTATTGTTCTTAATATATATTAATGATTTGGCATGCCAACTGGTTGAGTCTTTAACTGTATTACTACAATCAAAACTTCTCCCCACTACGAAGAAATAGCAATAAAAAAATAATACTAATAAATTGTGCCATTGACTTTGCAATTCTAATAAATTGTTTATAATTCTAACAAAATCAGCAGTTATAAATATTTCATCAATAGACTTCTTGTAGTTTTACCTCGATTCAAAATTATTATGGCAACAATATGGGTCGGAAATTGCCAAGAGACTAACTATAAATATTAACTGATGTCAATTAAAAAAAATAGCTGCTTCAGTCCTTCTTTCGAACAGCTTACTCCGCCTTGTTGCAAAGCCACTTAACTTACAATTTGCATATTTGGGGCCATTCCAGCATTATAACCAGGCTCTTTGGACTTTAAAAGCTTGCCTTGTTGGATAATTACTTCATTAGGATACAAGGGTGATTGTAGGCCCGCTTTCAATTATTTGAAAGTACCTACTTTGCCGAGTCTGTATATTGTGAACTGTCTGCTATATGTTCACGCCAATAAAGTTCAGTATAATACACACAACCACATTCATAGCTATAATACTAGAGCAGATGTAACTATATGTCCAATTCGCCTGCATACCAAAATGGGGTTAATTATTTTGGACCGAAATGTTACAATGCATTACATTAAAAACCAACCTATTAAAAAAAATCAAAACAAGCATGAATCAATACTTAATAACAAAAAGTTTCTAGTCAATTGATGATTATCTTGTAAGAAACTTCGAATATATATATATATATATATATATATATATATATATATATTATATATATATATATATAT
>OZ018398.1:10582172-10647302 GCA_963969525.1 Ontholestes murinus | reverse complement strand
CTACTTTCGTTCGAGTCACTTTCGGGAAAAATGCAATCTTTATCGCCATCTGCATTGCTTAAACCAGTGTCGTCGTCGAACGAATAATTAAAAATAATAAACTCAGCTGCATAGCGTTGTTGATAAGGTATAGAATCAAGAAAACAAATAATACCTTGAATACATAGTGTTGCTGATCTGTAAAGAAAACAGTATCCGATGTTTTTCAACAATACATATCAATATACAAGATTACACATCTAGGTCAAATAATACACACCTTTCAAACAAAATAATACATTTTTTTATAGAATGATAGAGTTTTATCAAATAAACTATAGTACTGATAAATAGTATACTGGCTTGACCGTCACATACCAAAAAAATATTTGACCAAAAATAGCAACTTGTTTACATTATTATTGTTACAATTAGCACTGTGGACAGTTCTATATGATTTGTTGGTGATTATCCAGCCAAAGAATATACTAGTGCAAAGCTCAGACAATAGATGTCATCTTTATGGTAATATTTTTAACGAAGTTTTGTGATAACTAATGAAAGACAAAATATAACTCCAGTTGTTAAATCAGCATATGCTAAATTTAGCATAACAGTTGTTGGCCAAGAAAAACCATGGGTAAATTACATCAATATTAACAAAAGTTAATAGATTTAAAATTAAGACAGAAGACAGAAGTTTTTTAACGCACAACTTATTTATTATTGCAGCAAATATAATTTTAATGATTCAGATTTAGGATAGAAAAACATATCTAGATGCTGCACGTATTTGATTTTATAGTACTTATTTGATCAAGAGAAATTAAAGTTTCATTTGACCCCGACGACTTCCATAAGGAGCCATATGATACTAACGACACAACTTTTAGTACAGAAAATGTAACAATGTAAAAATTCTTATTAGAAAAATCTGAAAAATCTTAAGAGATATTTAAGTTAAGCGAAAGCGCGTTAAATTCATTTAAAAGAAAGAAAAATGTATTGGTTTCTGAAAAATCAATAGTTTTCGTAATAAAAGTAAGAATTCACATCAAATAGGTATTAAGTATATTGCAATAATATTTTTGTTTTTAGTGCAAAGTTAATAGCTATTGAATATTAAAAAAGTGCGTATTTTCGTTTAATCAAGCAAAATAAGGCTGAAAGAGGCATTACTTTAGAACAGTTATCTAATGAGTGCGATTTCTGTCGTATACTTGGTACACCTGTAGTAGACTTTGTTGCAATAATAATAATAATACTTTATTAGTGCTAATACCAGAAGTTTACACAAGTCAGAATGAGCAATTAATTTACAATTAACATATTAAATAGGAAAAGAGATAGATGGATATGATTAATCAATAACATAAACTAAATAAAATAAAATATAAGCCATATGAAGTTAAAATATTTAATTAAAAATAATAAATAACACATACAAGATAGAACATAGATAAAATACAATATAAATAATATAAAATTAAACAGTGGTAAAAACGTTAAAATGGAATGTGCAAATTAAAAAAATAAAATATCGTAAAGGTAAAAGAGAAAAAAAATACAATTAATATAACTATTTAAAAGAATGCTTATCTATGAAAATAGTCCTTTAAGTGCTTAATGCATGAAGCATCACTGTAGGATTTTATACTTGTAGGGAGCTTATTGTAAAGTTTAGGACTGTAATGATTAACAGCATTACGACATGCATGTTTTTTGGAGATCTGAGGTTAATCAATAAGAATTCAAGTTTTCTTGTTTTATTTATACATTAAAAATCCATTTCAAGAGAAAAAGTGAAAAAAACTGGCATCTCTCTAGTCCTTATCCTAGGTATAAAGAACAAACAGACTATCTTATTTATTTATATATTAAATTAGCTTAATGAATATTCAAATTATAGGCTGACATTACAAAAGAATGCCAATGATTTAAAACATAGACACTATATATTTTTTTAAATCATTGGCATTAGCCTAATTTTTATTATGTTATATAAAGTTAAGCATATGACATATAGCAACTCATTGTAAATATAAGCAGTGTGACAAAAATGTAAAAATTAAAGCACTTTTATTTTATATTGGGCAATTCAGATAACAATTGACAGATGGTAGATGGCAAATGACAGCTGATGGATGGCGGATGGCAGATATTAAATGACAAATAATATGTGACTGGGAATGAAAAAACGCAGATGATAATAGATCACTGATTAAAGACACAAAACTAAAGGCCGGTCGCAAATGCATGATAACAGATAACAGATAATATCACATATGATTAACGACAATAAATTTTTGTTTAGAATTTTACATATGCAAACAATGATGAGAGATGGCAGATGGCTGATGATAAATAATAAGTGACATGTCATGTATCATAGAAGATATATAATAGATGGCTATTAAAAATGATAAATTGTAGATAACACTCTAATTGTAAGTAGTATTATACATACAAAACAATGTTTTGAAATACGTAATATAGATGACATTAATCAACAATTAATGTCAAGTGCAAATGACATAATAAGTGACACGCCATTTAAGACAATTATAAGTAGTATAAGGTAATTTACAAACCTAAGCTAACTTGTTTCTGTTTTTTTATGCAGATAACAAAGACATATTTCCTACCAACCGATGACATAATATGTAAACAATACTTCTCATACTATTCCATAATATTTTACCAAGAGATAAGTAAAAAATATATTCAAGAAAAATATGACAGGTAACTTTAATTTTTGTTTAGAATTCAACGGTTTGTAAACCTAGATGATTATATAGTAACAAAAGCTGCAAGAGTCTAGAAATATATAATGGGACTCAAACCATTTAAAAATTTAAAAATTATATATTCAACGCGAAGATTATGGTTATAAATTAATTTAAATCCAAACAATAATTACATAAAGACATAATAGAGCAATGGCCTATTTAAGATAAACATATTTATAACAAAGGAATATCAAATCAAGATTTTTGTTCTTCTCACACAATAGGACAAATAATGTCTTATCTTTTAAATCTGTATGTTATACATAAAACTGCGTTAGATAGACATTTTAGGCGTCTTATTTACATTCATGGACAAACTTATTATTTTTAACTCATGATAAGCCCATTAATATATCAGACTAATTAAATAAATCACTTTCGACACATTATACTGATGGAAAGTTAAATGTTAGACAATAAGAGATGAATGTAAGTAATAAAACATTTTATTTGCTTAATTAGGGCTCCTATTTCCTTTCATTGTAAAAAGGAAGCAATACTAAAGGTAATTCATTTATTTTCCACATAATATTATCCGAATTAGATATAAAACCAATTAATAATACACATATATACAATTAAAACTTTCTGATTGAAAACTATTTCCAGAATTTGTGAGGAACTGGGAGTGGCAGGAAGGAGACTAAGTAAAAGTTATAATGTGTTAGCGAAACTAAAACATATGGTATCGGTGTAAATTTAACCATAAAATAAACAGATTATTATTAATTATAATAAACATCTACATCAAGATATTATAGTATACCTGGAATAGAAACACCGATTTCTAAAGGTATTATCAAAATAATCAGTGAAATAATAACTGCGTAAATTATTTATAAAAATATGTTGTTGGTAATTTACAAAAACTTCTATTTCAGGTAAAAAATATAATTTTAGCGCCAATTATATTAAGATTTAATGGCATCAATTTTAACATTAAAGTCGTCTTATTAAATATGAAATAAATATTTATTTAAGAAAGTCCGGTACTTAATTTTTTAAATATTTAAACGGTGTCAATCATTAAAACCATGGTTTATGTAGAGTCTCAGCGCATCAATGAACTTAATTTGAAGTATAAAGTACTATCAAAAATGACTTTTCGTGAAATTGAAGCATTGAAATGGGTATTAGTGGGATCAGAATACATTCAATATAGCATAAACAATAAATTTGTTTGCTTTGGATTCCACATAATTTAATAATTGCATAAAATGTTCGATTGGCCGAAATAAATGCCCAAGAAATATGATTACGTCTATAATATCAGAACAGGTGACTCATGGGTATATGCGTATGAGCTCGAAAGTAAGCAGAAGGCCAAATGCAACAAAAGTTGTGCGTACTTCGAAGCCAAGGGTCGCCTGTTTTTTTTTTTCGGAAAAACAAAAATGTGACAACTGTAGCATTTGCATTCTGAATGGTACACAACCACGTTTTTGTCAGAAGTTTTTGAAGAAATGAGGAAACACATTGCCGAAGACGCATCATTTTCCACCAGGACAATGGAAGCTCTCACACGTCGACTTCAACAAGACTCTTTTTGAGAAGTGAAAAAGAAAACTTGGTGGGCCATCTGCCGTTCAGCGTTAATTTGAAATCCAATGACTTCTTTTAATTCTTGCAAATTTAAAATAAATTACGAATTATGAACGTCTTTCGGCGCCTGAAGAAGCGCTTAGTGTGTTAAAATGCAGGGTGTGTCGGCTAGGTTTGCCATTCAGGTTTTATTTTCTACTTCATGATTTTACTCAGAAAATTCTCCTGTAATTTAAACAATATATTAGTGATTATTAGCATATTTTTCCATTTGTCTGCACTTTAATAATATTATTATCAAATAGAGGATAAGATCAGTTATAAAAATTTATGAAATAGTTTATAGTTTGTAACTATGTCTGATATAAACTTGCTTTAAAATATATTCAATGCCAATTAAAGGATTACATATCTAATCAATATTTATTCACGGAATAATTAGATGTATAAATCTATATTTTTTTCAACTATAAATACACAACTCATCTAATTATTATTAATTAAAATTAATGTATGGACATAAAAAATATTTGCAATTTGTATTCACATATGATATGTTCGTGTTGATCTTCAGTGTATGATTACATTGGATGAATATTAGCGAGCGAGTTCACTGGCGTAAAAAGTATAGTCGCAGTCAGAAATCGCGCTCTCCAACGGTTTTATGGAAAAATAATGGTAAATATATGGACCCAGTCGTACTAATTGAATTTCATTAATATGAAATTTATTTCGTTTAATGAACGTTCATAAAAAGATAAATGAATAATAAAGATTATTTTTTAAATATATCAGAAACATTGAAGTGTGTCGTTAAATTGTAATTACAAGTTTAAAGTGAGTGCTTATAATAACAACCTCCATCTCGATATTTAAATGTGTAATTAAACGGTCACATTTTTACTTAATACCGCTAAAAATTCTCAAGTCCAAAATAATATTCTAACACCAAAATTCGCCATAGAAAACGACTGCAAAGAATCCGAAGCTAACTATCTTGGTAAATGGACACTGTGAAAAAATAAAAAGTATTTTATACAAACATTCAATGTATTCGGTTGAGTCTTAAGTCATTTCGGTTCTGACCAATAAATATCTGCACATTTATTTTTAATCAAACATCTTCAGTCCAATAATCTAACCTGAATACCATTTGACAGGAGACACTTCAAATAAGGGAAATGCGCAACGCAAGCCAATAAAAAGGTATGTGCTATGTAAGATAATGATTACTTAAGAGAACGCCACTGCCAAAATTGGTTTGCCAAATTCTGTCTCGGTAATTTCAGGAAGGCCAGTTGAAGCCGAAGACGATAAAATAAAGGTATTACTCGAAGTAAACCGTCGTTGCATACGGCCCTGAAAAGACATTTGCATAAAATCTGGGATATGTTAGTAAACTCAATATTTGGATACCACGTGAACTCAAACAAAAAGTTTGTTAAATGAAACAAACGTTTCATAGATTTATTGAACATGACTTTCTAAACAATACCTTCTGTGTGGTATAAAAATTAAATTCAGTTAGTAGTGTCTAAAATTTCGGAGAAGTTTGGGAGCGTGATATATGCGTATAAGTATATAAAATAATAAACTTGTCTAAAAGATTATACACAAATTACTTTGATTTGAATGCAATATTAAATTTGCATATATAGGCAATGCGACCGTTTGTTCGATACCTCATTTTTGTCTTGTGGTCTAAACTAATTATTTAATGGGCTATACAACTTAACATTGAAATTCTTGTTGACCGATACGACACTGTTTCTCCTCATATGGCCTACACACTTATCCGGTTGGCGAAATTATGCCTGCGGCTATATTGCAATTAACCCGGCTACTAATTTTTGCTACCTCTATAGTGTTTCCTTTCTTTCATTACCTAGATTATAATCTATTTACAGACTGCACCTATATACTGTATATTCGAATAAATACAGAAATGATTAGATATTATAATTATTTAAATAGAAAATCAATAATGGTTGTAATTAAGAGACCGTTTATACTCGAAAATTAAATCAAAAACATTAAAAATTCAATTACTAATTAAATATAGAAATAGAAAGTGGATTGACAGATGTCTTTATAACCAGACAGCATTAATCACTATCCTTAATGATACTAAGCCAAACATTACTTAATAATAACGTCTATCTGATTTTTTTTAAATAATAATGAAAGAAAAGAAAGCTTACTAATATAGCCTTATATTGATTATCATAAATCAGTATTAATATTTGTAAAGTATAGCTTTGTGTGAATTTGCTAATTAACAGGGTTTGAAATGTAAGAGCAATCAAGGTTTTAAATGTTTGTTAGGTTTCTTTTAAGTTTATTTATAAACAAGTTATTTAAGATAATTCGCAGAGTTAGTTAATATAAATATTTGAAGGGTCTATTTTGAAGAGATCAAAGCGTACCAGTAGTTCTATTAGTTTGTACAAAATATTTGCTGCATCCAAAATACGAACAGTAAAATCATTTAAATACAAGAAAATCAATTTGTTTATAGCAAATTTGAAAAATGCTTTGTGTGAAATTCCGAATGTGTAATATATAGGTTCAGATGGTTTATAAACAACAAAACTAAAATTTGCCCACAGTGGGTACCTTGAGGAAAGGATAAGTTATACTTACGGCATTTGAAGTTATTGAGTTTTACATCGATCTAGAAACTATGAATCCAACCGTTTATATTGTCCCCAAAACCCATAGGCTGTAATTTATTTAGCAAAGGTGAGTGAGATACCTGGTCGAAGGCCTTTGGAAAAGTCGGTGTACACAGCATCTTGCACTTGGGAATTACGTTCAAAGGCCTTCAAATTTGAAGATTTATACTCAAGTCAATTAGTTACAGTTGATTTACAGTTCCTAAAACCGTGTTGTCCATATTGAAATAATATAATAAAACATCAACTGCATAGAAATTAATTTATCGACTAGTTTAGGAATATCCGACTGGATTGCATTTCCCCTATAGTTCCTGATATTCTTCCTATTTCCATTTTTATAAACTGGTCTAATAAAAGTTTATTTATAGATTGAACGAAATTGACAAGTTTTTATAGATAAATGATATGTAATCAAACATACACAAAGTTTTTATGAAAATAGCTGTTATTCCATCTGGGCCGGGATTACACAAGTCCGGTAATATGTTTTATAGCATTGAATATATCAGATTTATTAATGTTAAAATGGGTAAAATTTATACAACTAGTCGGAGAGACATCCAGATTGGCAATTTGATCATTATCATTTATAAAAATGTCTGAAAAAACATCTGAAAAATGATTTACACATTCTTGGTCCGAATTACAAGACTTCTTATTAAAATACATGTACTTAGGAAAACTATCGGTCTTCCTACATTCATTAACTTAGTTCAAAAATTACTTTTCATTGTGACAAATATCTGACTCAATTTTGTTAATATGAATTGCATAGAGACTTTATATTCTAAATGTGCTTATTTTTATTTTTATT
Source organism: Ontholestes murinus (assembly GCA_963969525.1). Taxonomy (NCBI): domain Eukaryota; kingdom Metazoa; phylum Arthropoda; class Insecta; order Coleoptera; family Staphylinidae; genus Ontholestes; species Ontholestes murinus. The sequence continues at coordinate 10,639,500 of OZ018398.1, read as the reverse complement.
TTAATAAGTGTACTATTTTGATACGAACATATTTTTGAATGACATATCTATAAACATAATAAAATTTGTGTAAAATAAAATTAATATCGTTATTATCAAGATAATAATCCCAAGAAATACTTGATTTAAAAAAGTTGGCAACTTTAAAATTGTATATTAAATCACTGTAATGTAGGGATTCAATTTAATCACAATTGTTATGGTATACCGTATGTGATGAATACTAATATTAAAAAGGAGACCATCCGATTTTCGAACATGAATGTTGGGAACATTTGAAAAATCTAAATCCAAATAGGTCATTAGGTATTTTATTAACTTGACGTAAATTATTAAATTCTAGCGATTCTGCTAAAATTTGAGCAGGTGTGCATATGTTATCAGTTGACAAAATACTGTTATCATTATGATTTCCAGGCTACATGGGGTTAATTAAAGTCCTCACAGGATTTGAAATTGTGGCATAAATTACACACTTGATCGAAGGCGATGGCGATCAGTCGTGTCGGTCCTTCGATATCTGAAAGTGATATTTTGAACAAAACAATAATTAATAAAAGTAATGATTATAAGTTTGTGACGTGCCAGGGGCACCTTGTAATGTCCAAAAAAGAAATTAAGTGCTGCATTTGCTCGTGTAAATTCTACGTCGGTTGTCTAAAGTCCAAAGATAAGTTTGGCTGTGCTGCGTGCTAGATAAATTAACGAGCAAATTAATCAACCACAAAAAATTTGTAAACAAACCGCTAGTTGATTCCCCCAAAACAAAAGGAGGCCTAGAAACGAAGATAATCTCTGATATTCTATATAGTATCCTGCAAAATCCATGCAAAAATTTGTTAGTGACTATGCTACGGCTGCAAATAAAACTTAAGTCGCCAACAGGTGGAAATTAACAGTATAACGGAGGCCTCGAATCCGGCAGCTCTAGTAGAGAATGTTCGTGAAGATGACAAATGGGTACAAGTAAAATCTCCGAAACACATCAAAACCATGAAAATTACCCATTTTAACGGTATCTCTACAGATAATACTCTCCAAATAAGACGCAGGTGGATCTTTGTCTCCAGATTGAAAAAAGGTGTCACAATTGAACAGCTGAGGTCATACCTAGAAGATAAATCCAAATATCCAGAATGTCCTAGCATTGGTCAATTTATAATTGAGGAACTGGAACCTAAATACAAGAACGGCGATTATGCATTCTTTAAAATAGGCGTCCCAGCAGATATTTCAGAAATAGTAATAAACCCAAATTTCTGGCCCACTAACACATTTATTAATAGATTCTATATTAGTCCAAAAAAATAATCAAATAAATTTTCAGAAAGGTCCCAGTCAAAATCAACAAAAATAGTCAAAGATAAATATGATCTACTATTATTAAATATACGTTCTATGAATAAAATAAGCGATCATGTGGTTTTGACGACGTACCTGATTTTATTATTAAGCGAATAGCACACGAAATAATTAAACCTTTATTACACCTCATCAACAAATCATTTGAATCTGGTAAATTCCCCAACAAATTGAAACATTCGATAATCGTTCCAATTTTTAAGAAAAAGGATCGAACCTATATTCAGAACTATCGTCCAATCGCTCTAGTTTAAATATTTTTCAAAATATTGAAAAAAAAATCAAAAATTATATAAATCGCTTTAATATTTACATTCTGCGCAGCACGGTTTCCGTTCTAAACGTTCAAATACAACAACATGTCATTCATTCTAGACTTATAATTAAAAAAAAGAGTCTGGAGAATATCCACTAGGACTGTTTTTAGACTTGACCCGAGCTTTCGTCTGCACGACATTGATGTTCTTTTAGACAAATTAAATAGTTATGGTATAATAGGAGTTGCAAATAATTGGTTCTCTTCATATCTACGAAATAGTTAGTAACGGGTTAAAATCAAACAAAAAAAATGAAAACTCTTTAACAGACCATATATCAGAAAGGGAAGTTATAAATACAGGGGTTCCACAGGGTTCAATTTTAGGCCCTATACTATTCATCCAGTACATAAATGACCTCCCTATCTTTATCAATTTTTATGTATGCTGATGACACATCAGCTATTATCAGCAACCCCTCTAACATCACATTAGAAGAGAACTGTAACTCAACAATCAATGCTCTTTTAAGCTGGTTTAACTTTAACAAACTAAGTGTAAACCCTTCGAAAAGTACATCAGGTTCCGAAACAAGCACTGTAAACAAAACCTAGAATTAAATGTGTATATGGACGGTGATCCAATATATTCGAGTGAATCTACTACCTTTCTAGGCCTGAAAATGGATAAATATTTAGATTGGGGGCTCCACTGTACCAGTCTAATAAACCAAATAAACAAAAATTGTTACCAAATTAGAGTACTCAGGTCAGTACTAACAATTCCGCAATTAGTGACATTTTATTATGCAGTAATCCAATCGACATTATTATATGGCATATGCTTTTGGGGTACATCTATACATTGGTCATTTGTGTTTATTGCGCAGAAGCGAATAATACGGTGCATATCAGGTGTCCATATACAAACATCTTGTAAACAATTATTCACGGACCTACAAATTTTACCATTCGCGTCTAAAATTTTATTACTAATTCATAGACAATAAATTATTATTATTATTAAAGATAAACTATAAACGACATAATCTGATGCATTTGATAAAGGTGAAATATAAGCTGATGAAACATTGAAATTATTACACACATAAATATATAATACTTAAAAATTGGCTTCAACGTTTATAATAGTGCTGTGGAGGTGAGATCGAACCGCAATAATTACGCCTCCCACACGTGACTTGCATCTAAATATAGTAAAATCACGAATACCTAATTCACTATCGCTAACAGACGGATCTAACCATATTTCAAAAATTATTAGTATATAATATTCAGTTAGTTTGGTATTTAATTTTAGATTTTTAATCTTAGAACGAACTCCACCGACATTCTGGAAGAATATTTTTGGTTTTTTTTAGTCAATATTTAATTTTGAGGTTACACTCAAAGAATGGCCATTAAAATACTTGATGGTTATGTAGTTTTCTCCATTGTTTACGCCTCGCTAGTTCATCTTTTAATGATTTGAAGTGTTCGCGCTGTAACTTGGTCTTATCACTAAAAAACGTACATTCTCGATGTCTTCTTCTTTTAATACATTGAGCAGAGTCATTGCAGAATCTCGATTTTGAAAAATTAATTAATTTATTTATTTATGTATTGCTGTAATACACGGGAAAACGTATTTAACATTTTAACTGATCTTGGCTTTAGCGATGGCTCCAATTTGGAATAGCTTTCCTTAAACAAAAACTAGGCCGCTTTGGACCTATGATGGCTTTAATTGAAGATATATCATAATTGAATTATATATTTGTATAAACCATAATATTTAAAAGACGCTGCTGTCGCTCTTCTATCTCCCCCGCTATAATAAAACATCTTCGATGGCATTTATTTCCGCAAATATGTCTTTTATTGTAGTCTGAAACTCAGCCTTGAAGAGTGCAGCAAGTTCCTTTTTCAGAACACTTTTTAGGGTATCATTAATTGATGAAGATAAATTTTCATATCGGTTCACAGCGAGAACTAATAGTTGATTTGCAAGTATTGCATGTAATAACCATGTTAATGTAAAATTAAAATATAATAATTGTAACGAAACAAACTTACAACATAAAAATAACGAGGGACACACTTTTAACCTCATACGGTCTTTTATGAGGACTTTATAAACAAGCAACCACGGAAGGAATTAATGAAAGTGTGTATGATAAAAGACGCAAAGGTAAAATAAAACAAACAAGAATAATTGAATCAATGACTGCAAGCTCCGATATAAATTCGACGCTATCAGTGATTTTTTCTGAAATAGTGACCTCGTGTATGTCGCCCAAATACCATAACATAACACATAGACGTTATGGAAACTGAACAAATAATAAATCTTATAAAACACATAACCGAAGAGAACTTTTGCATATTCAATAGTAAAATCTAGAAGATGGAGGATGGTCTACCCATGGGATATCCCCTATCCGGTTTTCTCGCAGACTGTTTTATCAACAAAATCATCGACACCAAAATAATGTCTACAGACAATCCCCATTTACAATATATAAAATTATGGAAACGATATGTTGATGACATATTATGCTTTTGGGAAGGTCCTTATGACAAATTGGAAGAATTTAAAACATATATTAATAATCTACACATATATTACTCTATCTATTACTTTCACCTCATAAATAGAAATAAATAACGAGATTAACTACTTAGACATCAGTATAGTAAAACAAGACACAAATATACAGTACAAAATATTCCGCAAACCGACACATAGCGCATCAATAATTCCTTATAAATCATACCACCATCCTAAACAGAAACTAGCATGTTTTCACAGCCTGGCGTATAAACTAAATAACAGTCTACTGACAAATGAAAACCATAGAAAAGAACAAGAGAAGAAAATAGGAGAAACCGGACGTAACATTGAGAAAAGGGTGAAAGAACATAAAAGGAATCCAACAACTTCCAACTTCGGAAAACATTTAAAATTCAATAACCATCACTGCGATAACCCTAAGAACGTTAAGCTGTTGCATGAATGCAAAATATCATTTAAACTCAGTTCATTAGAGAATTACGAAATAGAAAAAACAGACACATATCCCCTCACCACTCCTCTTAATGAACAAATATACCTAGACACCTAACCAATTTTTAGTTAAGGCCATTTAATACATATACAACCACACAAACATAGAATAGACATACTTCGGTCAGATAGGCAATAATACTTAATTACTAATAAATTAACCCACAACACTAATTTTAAAAATAAAGAAAACTTATAACTTTTTATACCACTTTTTATTTCACTTTTTGCGACTAGTTTCGATTACACGGTAATCATTATCAAACAAGTACTTAAAATCTAAATTACAACCGTTTATATCCTACAAACTAAAACGCTTCAAAGAGGGGGGTGTACAAAAGGTCCACCTGGTCGTTTAAGATGAAAATTCCCGGATTAATTTTTGCTTTATGAATTTTAAGGGCTTCCAGTAAATCCATTTTTCTACCTTTCTCGGCAAAATGGATTACCGAAAGTACATCCTTGTCAAAACTATGGTTTGAGTCTAAAAGATGATTTGCAAAGTTTGAATTATTGTGTTTTAAATTGTATGATAAAAAACGTCAAATCCAAAAGAAGAAACTGAATAAGCTCGTAACACAACATCAAGATAACAACATCAGTAGTGCTCCTGAAGGTAACATAGTGTTTATAATAGACTTATAAACAAAACGGAAATAGAATTCACACATAATGAAACCTCAATATTAATGTTAGGACCAAAATATGTACCACATGTCAATGTCTCCTCTTTTAAAGAAACTTTAGTAATAGAGTCAGAAATAGCATCAAAAAACACACCCATATCTACTATCGATAAATCAAAAATAGCTAAGTTAATAAAACAAACAAATTCAATTTCAAATTCTGACACAAAAACAATCAAATCTATAAATAAAAAAGTAAAAAATAATCATTTAACAGTAACAAAAACCGACAAAGGCAATTCTATAGTAATCTTAAAAACCGATGAATATATTCAAAAAGTAGAAGATTTTATAAGTACCTCTAATATTTTAGAAATTAAAAAAGATCCAACTAACCAACTATTAAACAAATTAAAATCAGCAGTACAGGATAACTCCTTATTTCCAGACAATAAAACAAAAGATCTATTTTTAAATCGATTACCAATTTCAAAGACCCACATTCCATAAAAAACTCTGTAGACCTAGCTAATAACTTAAAAAATACAGTCATTCCTAATAGTTGTAAGTTAGTATCCCTCGATGTGTCGAATATGTTCGCAAAAATACCCCCTGAAGAATGCCTCCAACTAATAATTCAACATTTAGAGTATAACAATGCTAACCCAGTAGTCAAATCAGATTTTATTAATTTAATAGATTTAATTTTAAAACAATCATTTTTCTTTTAACAACAAATTTATATTCAACAGGATGGTTTAGCAATGGGATCACCACTGAGTCCGCTGCTAGCCGAAATCTTTATGAGCAACCTTACTAATCAAATACTAAGCTCACCTCAAGGTAAAAAACATATCAAATGGTGGCACAGATAAATAACTCAATTCCTAACGTACCTTAACTCCCTGCATCCTTCCATTAAATTCACAGTTGAAACAGAATGTGAGAACAAGATTCATTTTCTAGATTTAACATTAACAAAAACTAACAATAAACTGACGTTCAACATATACCGAAAACCCACTTTCACAGACACCATAATCCCAAATACCTCTCGTCATCCATATAAACACAAAATAGCAGGTTTTTACTCTATGATAACCCGTGCTTTCAAAATCTCCCTTAGTCCTGAATACCTTAACAAAGAAATAAACATAATTAAACAAATTGCCACTAATAATGGCTATCCAGATACACTAATTCCTAAATTAATTAATAAATATCAATCCAAACAAATTCAAAAGTACCTATATGCCGTCAATCCAGCTACAGATAATAAATCTTATAAAATCTTAACATATTTCGGAATAATAAGTCAAAAAATTAGAAACATCTTTAAAAATCGAGACATTGACATTGTTTTTAGATCAAATACTAGACTTAGTAATTTAATTTTTAATGCAAAAACACCGATAAATTATTTGTACAAGTCAGGAATTTACAGTCTAACATGTCCAAATTGTGGGAGTGTGTACATCGGTCAATCAGGTCGGAATTTTCAAATTCGATTAAGAGAGCATCAAAGATCATACAATTAAAAACACAATAATTCAAACTTTGCAAATCATCTTTTAGACTCAAACCATAGTTTTGACAAGGATGTACTTTCGGTAATCCATTTTGCCGAGAAAGGTAGAAAAATGGATTTACTGGAAGCCCTTGAAATTCATAAAGCAAAAATTAATCCGGGAATTTCTATCTTAAACGACCAGGTGGACCTGTTGTACACCCCCCTCTTTGAAGCGTTTTAGTTTGTAGGATATAAACGGTTAGATTTTAAGTACTTGTTTGATAATGATTACCGTGTAATCGAAATTAGTCGCAAAAAGTGAAATAAAAAGTGGTATAAAAAAGTTATAAGTTTTCTTTATTTAAAAAAAATTGAAAATGTACTACGAAGTTAACGCCGAGAAGATTCAAGCACTAATTTTAACTTTATCTAGTGACAAAATTAACTATTTTATACACAGAACAGAAAACTACGACCTAAGCTAAAATTAAAATAAATAATAAAATAAAACTAAAATAATATATAATAATATTTTAGAACCATTACCACACACATACACAACAAATGTATAAACCCAGAAGACAATCGGATAATTTCCACTGACAAGTACGTATATATTTCTTTAACATATATTAATACACATATCCATATATAATAATTACACACATAATACACGATTACTCACAAACATGTAGCACCCAGTATTTTAATCATAGTTTAAATTATAATATTTATATTTTTATTTTAAGCTTATTTAAAAAAAATATTATATTGTAACTAGAATACGCTTTTCCAGTGCCGCCTGATGACGGCATAGCCGAAACCGGTAGCGAATAAAATAATAAAACATTTTCTAAGGAAGTACACTTCTGAAATTATAATATAACAATGGAATTTTAAAAATGAAAATCAACATCTGACGAAATTATTGTTAGTTTATATATGAATTTTTTTGAAATGATATTAGAGATGGCTAGTGTTTTCCACTCACTAATTTTCAAGAATTTTCAGGTAACTTAAAATAAGTATCTGTCTCGACTCAGCTTGTTATGTATATATAGGTAAATCCAAATTTTAAGTTCAAATCTAAATGACTAGGCCAAATAGTACTAATTTTCTCTACCTCCTCTAATCAAAGACTTTCTCAATGCAGAAATAGATAAAATGCTATTTAGGTATTTTTTCTTCAAATATCTTTGACAAAACAAGATACTTAGTCTTTGCCAATTGACAATTAAGTGCTACTTTAGACCAAATGTATTTCTACTAATATTCTCAAATGTATATTTTAGTAAATTCTTTTAAATAATCACCCAAAGATAAATACTTTTGAGTATTATATACCTGGTTAATATTAGTTAAAAATTATTTAAACACCCAACCTATAATAGATTGAATAACATTAGTAAAGTAATGTTTTTGTATCTTTTGTTTAGATTAAATTGTCATTCTTTTCCTTTTAGTATCATCTCCTAACGGAGGTTAAATTACAGCATCATTGCTTCTATAGAACTTCATTTAAACCATCTCTTAAATTCCTCTACCACAAAATTCTCCTTCTACTAATGTTCCTTATTCCCTTTATTTTAACCTGCATAATCATTCTAAGCATCTTACATTTCTATTCTCTTTCTCTTATTTTTATTTAAATTTTAGATTTAGTGCTCATATTTTTTTAGCAGAAATATATTTAATACAAACTGGATTAAAACAAACACAATGCAAAAATAAAATAAAAAAGTATACCTTTCTGATACTAATGTAATCGCAATTCAGTACGAAATTTATAGAACCACCATCGAAGTAAAGTCTGTAAATACACGTCCCCGTTTTTACCACATTATCGGTACTCGAGATCTTTTACCAATTAAATACCACAAATAAGGATCCAGGAACATTCGAGTGGAGACATTCTGTTCATTAAAAATAAAACACGCTTCATCATTCATTAGTAAGGCCACTAACGGGGATCTACATAAATGATTATATCTTCTGTTAACAGAGAAGGTGTTGTGTGGTGTGACTACCAAAATATCTGCTAGTCTTACATTTTTGAGAGGTTAATAACGCAAGGTACAAGATTTGCACTCTATTAAAAAAGTATTATCAAAAAATATACTGCACATTACTCTAAAAACAACTTAATTATAAGCTTGATAATATATATGCGTAAGTGCGTGTGGCAAAAAATTATAGCATATAAATAAATATACAAGTAACGTTAATATATTTAGACAAACTAAATGCACTTTAATTAAAATCTGTATTTGCTTAACATTTGCTGATTTTTATAAATTTTGTAAATTAAATATATGTCGAATATTTATTTAAAATATTTTTGCATTAATTCCAATAACACCCCACCAATTAATCTTCTCACTACAAATTGTTGTAAGTTAGGCAAATATTTTTTTATTTTATCTTTTTAGTTTCCATTCTAAATATTACATTTTTGAGATTTACATTGTAAATTTAATTTTAGTTATTATTATAAATAATTATAAGTAGGTTCAAATAGATTCTAAAGGAAAAAAATGGAAAGCTTGAACAAGTACTTGTAGTTAAAATGTTGACCATTGGACCTAACAGCTTAGATAAGCAAAGTCAAAAAAATAAACAAAATTGTGATCATATGTAATATATTTGAGTTAAATTTGAATTTGAATGTCGCTTAAAATATTTCTTGAATTTTATTTGAGTAATCAGCTAATAAATAATTAATGAATCAATTTATAATGCGACTAAAATATTTTTGTTGTTATTGTAAGAATTATTGAAGTAATTTCTGCGTCTACTAAACGGTAAAAAATAATTAATAAAAACTTGGTTTGTTTTACTAATTATGCATATTTACTCGACTAGTTTCCATTTTTACAGCACTTTCATAAATATTGACGAAAACTACATCTCCTCAATGTTTGTTACTAAATTGCGTTACTTAAACTACAAATAAAATTAATATTTTTCTTCTCTTTGTTAATATCACACATTTATTTGATTATATAGTAACAATCTTTGGAGGTATTAATGTAAACTTTTTAAACATTCTAAATAAACACAACATAAATATTGCATTTAAGTCATTAACAATTATTAATACATAATATTTTCAATTAAAAAACCACCATCGATAAATGAAATAATTGGGGTATCATAATTTGCGAAAAAATGCAAGGGAATATTCTTATAACTGTGTAGCACAAAATAGATTAAAATCATTACGACTTAAACGAAATAATTTTACAGTAGAAAAATATTTGATTAAAAACAACAATTCATTTGAAGAATAAGCACTTCAGTTAATGCCCAAAAAAGAGATTAAAACGGACTTACTATAATCTCTCGAGTACATTAAGCTATACTTAATTAGGGAATTCCTCTACTTAACGAACATACTAATTTAGTATATTTCTCAGTGTTTCTTACTGTAAAAATATATGTGTGAATCTCTTTGTTAAGTTTTTGGTAAACCCAAATCCTCAAAACATAACTTCAAGGGTTTGGGCTTACTTAAAATTTGATTATATTTTTAGTTCAGATCCGAGTATTTTTGCTTGTCCTGTTTTCCGTTTCGGTAAGTATTTTTATTAATAGTCGAACCTTTCAACTGATATTAATTAAGTACTTTATATATTTCAGTACTATTATTTGATATTGCTGCAAATAATTTGTTAATTGCATGGCGATAGCTAAATGCCAACTTTAATTTATTAAGCCTTTTTTCATATCTCATCAGATTTTTAAAAATATTTTTTTGTTGAAATAAAACAACAAATTTGGGAGGGTTTCACATTTATTGTTGAACACTGCAACATGTTTCGCCACACAGTGGCTTCATCAGGTAGATGAATAATTTGTTATGGAGTTTCATCATGTATTCGCCTCGTCAATCCAAGATTTTTTTTATAAAGTATATTAATGAAAATTGAGTGATGTTTTGATTTTATTATGTTTACTTTGTATACTAAAAGTTTATTGCAATATTATAAACTATATTAAACTCAATGTTATAAACACTGAATTGATGTATCAATGTATATTATTTATCATTTATAATGTTTTTTGTTTATTCAGTCAAATTACATTTATTTCTGTCTATTATTGCTTATTTTTAGTCGAATTTTACTTTTTTATATTAGATATATCATAATAGTTGTCAGATATGAGATACATGCCGCGACCTTATCAGAATGTATTTTTTTGTATTATGAACACTAGTTATTACGCTACCAGAATATTTTTAATAGGCTAGTTTTTATTCTGTAAAAGTTAGTTATACTATCTTTTAACCTCTCAATATTTAATTGCTTGATAGTTTAAAAGCACTTTTTAGACACCAGATAGTTTCAAACATAAATTTGTATAGTAAAATGTGTATTACATCGCAAATGTAGCTTCGGCTTGGAAAATCGTTGTAAAACATAGGCGTCAAATCATAATTTCTGAATTTATTAGAAAGACAAAACATATACCTAGGATACACAAGAAAAAAGTTTAAGTAGTTACAGAAATTAGAAACTATTGACATTTTGTTTATATAGAAATTACCTAGACAACCATCATAGATAGTTTTATTAAACTGAAGAATTGTGTAATCAAAATTTAAATTTTATTTAGGTAATCATATGAAAAAGCTATATTGCAATTAAAATTAGGCATTTATAATTCTAAATGCATTTTAGGTATCAAAATGGGGAGATCCATTATTCGTTAAAATATTGTATTATTAAAAACATAGTCAAAAGTGAAAGAACTATTGTTTATATACAATTTACCTCTTGAATTGTTATTTCATTTTTGTCGTTGTATGCCTAAAAAAATAGGACCTAGAATAAAATGAAACGAAATGATATCAACGATAAAATAATAAGTGTGTAACCAGCACCTACCAGATATCTCTTCACAAATCTAACCGAATAGAAAATGTTAGTACGTTTACTAGTGTCTAACATATTAAATAAATTTTTATATAGATAAGTCAATAGATAATAAATTATTATTATCGATATGACGAATACTGTAGTTTTCCCAAGAACTCGCATAGATATAACATAGGCTGCCTAAAATTACCAATTAAAATAATAGGTTATATTTAAGCCAAGAAATAAGAGTACAACGAGAATCGATCGGCTGTGAGTGTACTTTGTATTCATTGAAACTTGTGGTATAAGTTAATAAGATAGTTAATTAAACACTTGGTTTTATTATTTTTATTCATTTATTTTGCATTAACCTTCTTATTAATATAAAAATGTTTCGCGGTTTAAGCGGTTTAAGTGAGAATTTAATTCATGCTATGATTTAAGTTTTAAAATAATAGTCAATTAAAGCATAAATGCTGACAATTTTTGTATGTTATAAAGCAAATTAACTAGCGCGGTAATGACCAGTTAAGCTAAGTAGGGCATTAGAGCTCTATTCCATTATACCAATTACGGAACGTAGGAAGAATATAAAATTAATATATAAATTGATAAGCAATAAGTAATTATTGAAGGGGGCATACTAAGAAATCGGTTTATTGGTTAATAGTTATAATCACACAACATAAAACAACAATAGTAAACAGAAGGAAGTTTAGACAAAAATTATTAATAACAAAATGGAAACTACAGACTCAGGCCAAAAAGGCCTGGGGGTATACAAGATCAAGTGTGCATCGCTTGCAGCCTTTCTTCTGATTCTGGACTTGATATAGCCTCCGTCAACGAAATCTCAGTAATGAGTGGCATGTCCTGTTCATCGTTGGCATACTGGACAATGCTATACTTTTTAGTTGGTCGTCCTTGACGTCCTGTCCGAATCTTTCGTGGTCTACCAGGGCCACGTGCGGCAGTAACCTCTGCATTTGCAGGCGGAATTCCTCTAAGTACATTTGGAAATTTCTCTTCTTGACTGTTTCTATTTCTGTCGTCGTCATTTTGTGTATTTGATTCTTTTCCGATTAGGTGAATCTCGGCGCATTCATCGTTTTTCTCTGCATAATCGCAATGCCGTTCCTCAGTGTATTTTTCACTGATCTGCACCGGAACTTTGCCCAAAAATTTTACGTCGCGTGACGTTTCGATTTTTCGCTCGTTTGGAATCCAAACCCTGAAACCTTTTGATTGCTCGCTATATCCAACGAAAATCCCCTTCTTTGATCTCGGTGCCAATTTGCTTCGATTCGGAGTTGTATTTAAACGTCCGGAGATTTCCCGTACCACGCTTCGTATGGCGTTTTTCCATTTAGTTTAGTTGTGGGGCACCGATTCCTAATAAAATTAGCGGTATTCACTGCCTCTGCCCAGAAAGAGGCAGGTAGCCCCGATTCAATGAGAAGACATCTCGCCGTCTCCATCAGGGTTCTGTTTCGCCTTTCGGCGACTCCGTTTTGTCCGTTTGTCCGTTTGAAGTACCTTGATTCTCTTTCCTCTTTGAGTTTTAACAAATGCCCTATAATCCTAGAATTGTTTGATAGCATCACTTCTATGTGTGATGAACCTTACTTCACTCCATCCAGAATAGTCGTCGATGAAAGTAATGACATATCGACTATTTCCATTCGACGTCACTTTCATGGGACCGCAAATGTCTGAATGAATGATATCTCCAAGATTTGATCTCCTTTCGGACTTTTTAGGGAATGATAATCGTGACATCTTCCCCTCGATGCATACCTCGCATGTGAACTCCTTATTTACGTCTTCAACTCGTAATCCTTTGATGGTCCCTTTCTTAATCGCTTCGCGCAGCGTATGCAGGTTGAGATGTCCTAGACGTGCATGCCAATCCTCCAATGAGCTTACCCTCGTTGGTTTGGTAAAGTTCGACTCATTTACCATCTTACACTTTTCACTGGCGCCACCATGAAAATAGTACAACCCATTCGTTCGCATTTGGATTTTCCAGGTATCGAAGTTGTCCTTATTCAATTGCTCAAATCTTACGACACCACTCGTATTCATTCTTAACACTCGATGAAAACAAAAAATTCGATCAGTCGAAAGAGTTCTGGGAATTCTGGTAACAATCACTATCACTTATAACGTCGCGCAACCCTATGTGCCTGGGCCCATAACCTGTTGGTTATTTCAGAGGTTTTAAATAAGCTCAAGTGAGAACACAGCAGTATGAATATCGAAATATATTGTAACTATGGTTTTTTTTTTATAAAATGAACAACTATCATTCGTTATACAAATCGGGAGTTACTTGATAAATACAACTAATAGTATATTTGACGATACGTTAGATGTCATGTGTCGGTGCTCGAGATTTAGATAACGCGTATTTTAAAACATATTTGTTATCCCTGCTCTGTTTATTGCGATTTTAGTTTTTAATGCGAGTTCTTTGTACTTCTTTTGGGAGTGGCTGGGGTATGTGAGTATTATAAAAAGGCTAGAGTGTATAAGATCAAGTCTGTAAATTGTAAAGCTTTCTACATAGGGCAGACAGGAAGTAATTTTAAAACAACACAGTGCGAATACAGAAAAGTAATCTTAGATATATTGGCAAATACGGGATTGGCGGACTACTGCAAAACAACCGGACACCACATGGGAGATATTACATCAATCCATATTTGTAAAAAAGGTTTTATGCTTAACTTGTTAAAAGAACTAAAGATCAAACGTCATATCATCTACTGAATAACCAGCAAGAAACAATCAATACTCTAATATACTGGGTCGCTGAAATGTATGGAAACGGTCGAATATCTCCTAAAGTAAGAGAGCTAGCGAAAAATGTTAAGATACAAAAGTTTTAGGGTTTTTTTAAAAACTACCAGAATAAAGATAAATTAAGTATACAGGATCAGTTAAAAAGTGGAATGGAACAATATACGGGGTGTTTCATTAAAGAAAAAGCAAGTTTGTTTCGTCCTGACTTTTTAACTGATCCTGTATACTTAATTTATCTTTATTTTATTCTGGTAGTTTTTAAAATACCCTACAACTTTTGTATCTTAACATTTTTTGCTAGCTCTCTTACTTTAGGAGATAATAGACCGTTTCCATGCATATCAGCGACCCTGTATAATGTAATAATGACATCATTAACGCTGTAATTTTCTACAGTGGATAGCCGTCGAAGGTAAAGTGTGCATTTATATCCCACGCCTTGTATACAGGGAACTGTTACTTGACAATTTTTATGTATCACAAGTATATTACTTTTCCAAGTTTAAACATTTTATTCCATCAAAAAAGTAGTACAACAAGTATTCAATACATTAATACATACTTTTCTATAACCACTCAAATAACTCTCTTTTATTTCAATATTTAATACAAATATTGTCTTAGCTTATGAAATAATTGATTTTCATCGATATTTTTTACATTACTATTATTACTATTATTATGTATTTCCTTGCTGAACAATTAAATTTAAATGTCCTGTACCTTAGATACCACAGAAAGTTAATTGCAGATATTCCTTATGTATACAAAAAATACATATTTATAGTTTTTGAATTTATTCAGTACTCATCCGTATATTTTGGCCGTGTCATGTTTTGCTGTAATTATAAATGCACAAATTCATATTTTAAGACATAACTAATATTTAGAAAACCGCGATTGTCTTCCTAGATGTCAAAAAAACCTTCGATTCCGGTTAGCACCGAATTGCTATTTATAAAATGTTATTTAATTCTGTGGCTTGGTTGTTAGGTGATACTGGGATTGAAAAGGTTCGGTGTATCATTGAATGGTAAGCAGCCAATTTGTGCAAGAAAGGGTTATTAGAATTAAATGGAATGGTGGAATTTACGTTGGTGGGTTTTCTATATATATATTCAATTCAATTCTATTGTTTCTGTGGATCTAGGTTAAGTCTAAAAAGTTAATTTTGTTATTTTGTTCGCATTCCAATGTGAATTTAATTTTAGGGTGTATATTGTTAATTATGTTTAAAAATTGATCTAATTCGTGCAGTGCCACTGAAACATACAATTATATTATCCACATATCGATGCCAAAAAGAAATGTGCTTTTTTGTAAAATCAAAGTTAAATATTTTTTCTTCTATCTATTCCATGAAGTAGCTGGAGTCTCGTAATAAGGGACTCAGCGGCGAACCCATTGCTAGACCTGTGGTTTGTTGGTAAAATTGATTATTGAATTGAAAATAATTTTGTTGTAAACACATTACGAATGCCTCATAAAGTTCTGATTTTGTGATGATGTTAATATATAATTTGTCTAACATATTTTGAATGCTTTCGAGGCACTCATTTGTTGGGATAGTTAGATTTATCCATTGTACACATATAATATAATTCAAAATACATATAACAATACTTTCTTACAAAAATTTTGATTGCACATGGAAAGGCTCGAGTTCATAAAAATTTGATCTTCCACTTTTGCCTAATGTTGATTTGATGACACTGCTGCCACATATGGTCTCTTTGGTGGACGTTGTTCCACTATTTTCTTGCCAAGTTTGGCTTCTTTTACTCTGAAGAGAGAGCTTCAATTATATTAGTTATGTCATATTTGACAGTTATATTGGGAACATGCTTGTGACATCAAAGTATACAACTTTTGAGCCATTAGGGGTGGTTATTTAAGTTTTTAAAAAGATCAAGTGAGTTTTTAATTGAAAATTTTGAATCTATTTAAATGTAAAGTTTTCATTAATTTGTTCACTTGATAAAAAAACGGCTGATTGCACAAACGAAGTTAAATGCGCCAAATATGGAGGATGCCACAAATATGTGCATGCACCACAACGTTTTCAGAAAAATACACGTCATGCAAGGAAGATGGACACGCAGCTTTGTCACAAGAGTGTCAAAAAAGGCTGACCAAACCAATAGAGGGAATTCCGAACGTTAAAATACACCTGACTAACCAAAAAACCTCAAACATGGATAAGTCTAAAACTAAACACATCCGCGTTCACAAACCATTATCATTACACGATTACATCCTAGACATTTACGCCACGGAAATAAACAGACTCTCAGCAGTCGACCGTAATGAACTTTAAAAAAAACTTAGAAGAAGATTAATTGAATTGAATATTTGACCTAAAATTCCCCGATGTAATCTCAACCATCCTTCCCACAACCGGTGTACACATAGGTAGCGTACAAGGCTAATATACGTATCCTTTATTCCTACATCAATACCTTTACTTGCACATTACCTATTCAATAATCTAATCCATATAAATCTCCACGTTGAAACCAAAACATCCATCCAAATTCCTCGACTGACGATACAATTTTCACAAAATCGTCGCGCTTTACGACCACACAATTATAATTAGCGACTTTAACGTTAATAGGAGGAAATACCGTCAAATCTATTTCCAATTTTTATAAAACTTTCAACTTTATCATGAGTAAAAGTCATCAACTCCCGATTTAATCCAGCATTCGACAAATCATTCACTATATAAAATTACTCCCAGGATCACCTATTCGGATCACCTATCCATACAATTTGATTTTAATACTCAATCCTAACAAACCCCATCACAAAACAATATTTGATTTTTCACAAGACATTAATCCTAATATTATTTTCCATACATGGATTCTGTGAAGGATGGTCTACTTCAACGAACCTTCTCGTGTTTGAAACATATATTTTGGATGCTTTTGAAGAGGATTTGAAGTGGATGCGATATATACGGACTTCGCAAAGGCGTTTGATCGCGTCAATCACGAGGTATTATGTAGTAAATTATTATCTATGGGCTTTGGTTCTATGGTTGTTCAATGGATTAAAATGTATGTAACAGGTCGTAAGCTGTATATTAGAATAGGTAAAAATATTTCCAAAATAATCAACGTATCATCCACAAGGATCGCATTGTGGTCCTTCACTTTTTATTTTGTTTATTAATGACATCACTTATTATTTAAAACACAGTCGTTGGTTAATTTTTGCAGATGATTTAAAAATATTTCATACTGTATATTTACAAACTGATTATGCTCTATTACAGGTAGATCTTATGAATCTCTCTAATTGGTGTGAAATTAATAAATTATACTTGAACTTTAATAAATGTGTAAAATTACATTTTCCCATAATAGAGTTATGAATCAAAATCAAAATACATATCTTATCGGAAATCATATGTTACAGAATGTTAAAATTATAAAAGATTTAGGAGTACATTTAGATACAAAATTATTAATTAATGCTCATATAATGTATTTAGTGATATTAACATCTAAATTATTAGGTTTTGTTAATAGATTTTCAACTAAATTTAATAAAAATACCCTAAAAATCTTATGCATTACACTTATAAGACCCAAGCTCGAATTTTCAGCAATGGTTTGGTCACCACATTATGCTTCAATTGCTCAAAAATTAGAAAGAGTGCAAAACAATTTTTTTTACGAATAATTAAATATAAGTCTGGAATTAACGATTTGCGTTGAAACGACTATTTAATATCCCATCACTTTCAGAGAGAAGAAATGTTGCAGACTTATGTTTTTTTTAAAATTAATATTTATAATTGCAGGATACATTGCCAAGAATTACTTCGAATACTAAATCTCAATGCTCTTAGTTTACAGCGTCATTTGAAGACATTTAGGCCGAGTCACCACAATACTAACTTTAGTATTTATTAAATAGTCCTCTATGTCGAGCTATGTGCTTATTTAAAACATTTGATAGTTCATTTCGTTATTTTAATAAGAGAGTAAAAATTGTTATTAATTTTAAGGAAAATGTTGTTTAGTAATTAGAATAATACATTTGTATATATTATAATTGTACGCTTAGTTTATTTTTGCAGGGTTAAAATTGCATCTTTTTTTAATTAAATATATTTTTATATAGTTGTATTTATCATATACAGGTTGAGTTTTTTTCGATGTTCTCTATGGGGATCTCGGAAACTATAAGAGATAGAGAAACGGTTAAATGGGGAAAGAAGTGTAGATTTACGAGACGAATAAAATTCCACTTTCAAAGTTTTCAAAAAAGTCAAGGGTAACTAGATATTTTGAAAAAAGTAAAAAGTGTCAATTTTTTCAAATCAATATATCTCGGTTATTATAACAGATAGAAAAAAACTGTAAAGGACAGAGTTTTAGATAATTTTATGTAGATTAATAAAAAATAATCAGAAAATTTTTATCGCCATTATTTTCCGAGATATGACGCAAACTTACATTTTTTTAAATGGAAACCATAGTTGGCTATCGCCTCATTCAAAAGGTAATTTTTTTCCCTTTAATCCAATATGACATACGACATAGTTATTTCTAAAAATAAGTGAGTTATTGTCATTTTAAATTTTATTATAAATAAAAAATGGGTAGCCATGAAAAAGATGAAAGTAAAACAATTGCAGTTGTTTATAATAATAGCAATATTGTAATTATTAGTTCTACAAAGTTAAATAAAAATGGAAAACCAGCATAAGTATAATAATTTTGTAATTATCAAATAGCCTTCTGTATGTGGTATAAACCCATTTGTCAAGAGGATAATACGTTTCTTACAAAAATATTATGAACAGATGAATCGCGATTCACTAATTGTGGTATTTTTAATCGCCACAATGAACATGGATGAACTTAAGAGAATCCACGAGAAGTTTTACAGAGAAAACTACAAATTAAATTTGGGTTTAATCCATGGTGTGTTTGGATTAATAATTCTCGGTCCATATATTTTTTAAAGCTCACTAAGTGAAACTGATTACTTTCAATTTCTTCAGAAAACATTTGAAGATACGCTCGATTGTTTAAATTTATCATTACAAGCAAGATTAAAATGATTCCAATATGACGGTGCTCCACCTAATAACATGTTGGTTTTACAAATTATTTAAATGATGCTTTTCCTAACTCATAAGTGGGAAGAAATAAACCAATCCCAGGGCCACCTAGATCTCCCGATCTGCGCGTTTTAGAATTTTTTCTGTGGGGTTATGTAAAAAACAAAGTATATAAAAATCATATCATAGATGTTATTGAAACATCTATTTCAATTTACATGAAAATAGTCAGAAAGCCATAAATTAAATTTTAAAAAGATATAATTTATGTCATAATAGTATTAATAGTGGACTCTTTGACTATATTTTTTAATATTAAAATTTCTCTCCCATTGATATATTGATAATTACAGAATCACTTTATGCAGTTGTTTCATTTTGATTTATCTCTGTAAAACTAATGATTACAATATTGCTAATATTATAAACAACTGCAATTGTTTTACTTTCATCTTTTTCATGGCTACCCATTTTTTATTTATAATAAAATTTAAAATGACTATAACTCACTCATTTTTAGAAATAACTATGTCGTATGCCATATTGGATTAAAGAGAAAAAAAAAACCTTTTGAATGAGGTCATAGCCAAATATGGTTTCCATTTAAAAAAATGTAAGTTTGCGTCATATCTCGGAAAATAATGGCGATAAAAATTTTCTGATTGTTTTTTATTAATTTGCATAAAATTATCTAAAACTTTTTTCTTTACAGTTTTTTTCTATCTGTTATAATAACCGAGATATATTGATTTGAAAAAAGTGTCACTTTTTACTTTTTTCAAAATATCTAGTTACCCTTGACTTTTTTGAAAACTTTGAAAGTGGAATTTTATTCGTCTCGTAAATCTACACTTCTTTCTCCATTTAACCGTTTCTCTATCTCTTATAGTTTCCGAGATCCCCATAGAGAACATTGAAAAAAACTCACCCTGTATGTATTGTATCTTATTATGAAAAAAGGTGTTTATTTAATTTTTAAATTAATCACGTTAGAATTCGTCTCTTCCGAATTTAGTTTAATTCTTTTATAATATGGTTAATATTTGTATTTAGTAGTACTAACATATTAATGATATATTCTTAATAAGTGTATTTTTTTACAAAAATGTGTACTAATTTAAATTTCCAATATAAGAAATAGGAGTAACTGCGAAAAATACTATATTTACGATGTAAAACAAATTAAAATAAAGCAAGATAATGCAAGAGCTGTAATACTATAAGGTCTCCAAACCACTCAAAAATTCAATACTACTCATTATCGTGTTTGTCAAAGAAAAATTTTTGACAATTTCAATTAGTGTTGTATATTTTTATCAGATATCCTTATAGTTTTCGTCGCTACGTTGCATTGCATTTAATTAGCAAACAGGTCAAGAGTTTTGAGTTTCACTTTATATAAATAGAAAACAGTAATTGAGGATGTTGCCACAAAAATGAATTGGAAATATTGAGAGTGCTGCATACTTTCAAATAAAATGAATTTTTCTACGTTAATAATATAGAAATATTGAATAAAGTAATAAAATCAACATAGTAATAAATTGACTCTAATAAATTAAAAAATAATTCGTACGGATTTGTTAAAATTCTGTTAAAATAAAATAAATAAAAATGCTATTATAACACCAATAAAAATAAAATGATTAATTTAGAATGTTTAAAAACTGTCCTTAATTATACATTTAAATCTGGTGCATGATTTTTTAGCGAAAGTTTTTTCGATTCCGTTTAAGAAAAAGGCTTCAGTTTGAAACCTTTAGCGCCTTTTTTTCTTAAAATTGTCAATAAGGTATCTAAAAATATCAAAAGGGGCGGTTGAAAAGAAGTTACTTAAAATTTTCACTATCACTGTACTTTCCTATAATTGGTATAGGGAAAGTAAAAATAATTATATTGATTGACTTAAACTTAATATATTTATATTTTTATTTTAAATATCATCAATGTTTGCGTTTTTCTTCATTTTAAAGTTTTATTAATTCAAATACAATAAAACGGGCTGAAAGACCTACAGTCGATAGCCAAGAAAGGAAGAACAAAGAAGCATTATAATTGTTTTGTCGTATTATTGTAGTTCTATCTTTAATATATATGTTTATCTCTTTCTTTATACATAAAATAAATTATTGATGTAATGCAGCACATTAAAATGTTTTTCTACTTCTGAACCCTTAAAAATAAAGTCAATAAACACAATTAAGTAATTTGTAATATATTTATGTTATATTTATTTATTGTTGTGGTTATAAATATAATTGTGTGTCCATCCCAAAATTATTACAATGAAAGTATAGTATTTATCAAATACTCAAAAGTAAATAATATTTATATCTAATTAGTTATTTATTTACTATATCATCATTTTTCTAATTGTATTTTGCGGGCTTCTGACAAAAACAAAAAATATTTATCAAAAAATTTTAAGTTTTAAATGGATTGCTTTAAATAATATATTATTAAAAAAAATTTGTTATGGGTTTTAATTAAATCAAGCCATAATTTAATTCTCTTATTTAATTTAATATTTTTATAATATTAATCATGGTTAAAACATTAAGTTAAATTAAATATATATTGTAATTAAATATCTTTATAACATTACACTAATGAAGTTAGTTAATAACACATTCTAAATAAGCTATAATTTTAATTTTATAATATTCAATAATACATTATCACATATCAATATAATAATATTTTGATGTGTTGTTAGCGTATTTTGTGTACGCTCTTTATAAATATTTAAAAAAATTTAAAAGTCAACGACCAAGGTCTTTCATCCGAATTTTAATTATTTATTTATTATTATAATTATTCGCTCCGAAACCTAAACAGAAACATAATTTAATTGTAGATTTTATAATTGCTTACTGACATAAAAAGGATGTACTGTTATATATGAGCAACAATAATAATTTAACACACAACATTTAATATTTGCCTTCTTACCATCCAGATGTTCTCTTACAGGTAAAACAAATAGGCACGAAACTGCATTTTTATTTCACAGTTAATATTGATTTGCTATTAATAAAATATGATCACATGTGTTGTTATAGATCAATTGTGTTTTAGCCTTACCTTGACTTGGCGTCGAGTTTGCCGGTTTTTGGTACATACACTGTCGGAAGCCACACTCCCCTGGTTGATAGTGGAAGAAGGAAGGCGAGTACCGAGATCCCGTCCTACTAATTGAACTAAATTGGTCGTCACGGTCTTCTTTGTATACCCCATTACTGCCTAGAGCAATTAGTCGCCTACTTTTTGAGACGAACATCACGGAGAATATTATGCTCGAAGAGACTAAAAGTCCTAATGCAAGGCAAGCATCTTTGTGGCGTTCGTTTACTAAAAATCCACTCAGCATCCAGACGAGCCAGGTTGGGACGATGCAGCCGACCGAAAGACCGATGTACGTTGATTCCCTATAGTTGTTACGTACGTGTCTTGCTTTGATGGATAATACGCTGACGAAAAGTATCAGAAATACAACGTAAACAAGAGATAGGAGTGTATCTACATAACTTGTTTTACATCGTCTGGAATATATGGGTCGATCCAGATCTTTAGCGGTGAATAAAAGGTTATGTTTCCGTTCGGTGACGAAGCGTTCGTAGACGACATTTTCCACGTCAGGAACTGTAGTTATAAGCCATTGCACACTGATTGCTATCTGGATAAGCACGCTAAACCCCAGGAGTAAAGCTTGATATGCTGCTGGCAGGTACACTCCTGTGTTGAGGGAGATAAGAAAGACGCACTTCACCAATAAAGAGGCAAAAACTAGAGCGTATGATATTCCGATTCCTAAACGTACTAGTGCGCAAGAAACCGGGGTTGGGGTCATTGTTAATGCAATGCTAACACACGCACATAGGAACAAACCCAATAAGAGAATCTGTCCTAAAAATATATTTCTATGGCTAGAACTTAGTTTATACGCTTTGCACACTACGAACACCTCAAAACCCGCGATGGTTACCATCACTACACCGGCGAATATTAACACGGGGAAGACCCATACTTCACCCCTAAAGAAGTTGTAGCGGTCATCACAGTCAACACACGCGGGTCCTACACTTGATTTTGCAACAGCCGATTCCGTTCTAACCGTAGTCTTATTGGGCACTAAAAAATATTCAGTACTCATTTCAAAACCCTTCAAGCTCTGAGACAAAGCACTTGTGTTAAACTCTATTTGTCTCATTTTGCCCTATTGCACGTGCCACCCGTCGAGTTCGTGCAGACTCTACACGCTCTTGTGCGTACGTTCATCAACCATCGCGGCTGAAACGGCACTGACCTGGAGCCGCTACTGCCGGTGCGCACTACGTAAATGAAGAGGTACGACGCGGTATACCTTTCCTATTTACCTCGCTGTCTTTTTGGGGGACAATCAAAGAAACACAACGGTATTCACTATTATAACCATATATGCAAAGAATTATTAATACTTTCTTGAGTGTGAATCCTGTTACGGATAAACTGTTTTAATCCATTCACATTGACATATCTAAAGTAACTATAAATCGTAATCCAGTTAATTATAAAATTATAGAATACTTTAAATATAGGGCACGATTTTAATACCGTTAATGACTTTGAATATGTGACATGAGACACAAATTTCGTAAGTAATAAAAACAAAATGGTCATGACATAATTACCGAAAATAATTATGGACCATTATTCTGCAGTAATTTCTACCAAATAAAAATAAGCATTACTATAAACACACTATTGAGCAAACATGTATAAAAGAACGTATGACCGAAATATTAAAAATATAAAACGAAGGGTATTTTATATAAAAAAAAAAACAAAATACTCTAAATAACATGTATTTTAATTATTATGAATATGGCCATCACAATTTTTTTAGTTGAATAAATTTTAGAAGTCATTTATTAAATTACCTAAAATATATTTTTTTAAATTTACGTAATAAAATCGTTGATTCATTTGAAATCATGATATCATAGATAAATAAGACTTCTTTTATTTATTTCTAAGAATATTTTGTGGTCGAAAGAGAGTACATTCAGATGAGATTTTTAGATTTGGATTGCTTTATCTTCTTGAAGTTGTTTTTGGTTTCCTTATCTGAAACAAATGTTTGCTTCATCACAATATTATATGGTGAATCATACAATATTCTTTTAATATTTTTTACTCCGATTAGTAAAAATTTGTTTTTTTTATGTTGCCAAAAGTATAGCAGTTACTCAAGAATTATATATTAAATAAATATAATAATTATTATCTTATTTTACAGAAAACCTGCTATATAAAAAATAAATTTGCATAGAATTTCGGATATAAAAAACAATCATTTAAGAAAAAAGTTGTTACGTATTTAATTTTCCAGTATTAATTGATTAAATAATACCTAAACAATTCAGTATTACACATTATTACTCTTTGCCTGAAATAAAATAGATAGCCAATAATGTATTAAATATTTTATGGGATAGTTTTTTCGCGTACGCTGAAACTTCTCAGATAAGTGAGTTTTTATTGTTAATTTGCATTAAAAATTAGAAATGCTAATCATTTTTAATTACAAAATAAGTAAGTAAGTCTTTTATTCATGTTTTGACATCAATGTCTTAAGTACGTCACATATACATACAGCTAAAAAATAAATTAACAGATAATATAAAATATACAATAATATTATATAATATTACGGAGAGAAAAATAAAAAGCATACACATAAAGATAAAATTTACAAGTTTTACACGGAGCCGATTTTTACCATCACTTATAATACTGGAATCATCAGCAAATAAGACAGTGTTTTCAATATTAGCTTCTAAAGGAAGGTCATTTATAAAAATTAAAAACAGTAAAGACCAAGAATGGAACCTTGTGGAACCCCATATTTTATCTTTTCAAATTTCGAAAGTACATCATTGAAGTGAACACATTGGTATCTATTACTTAGATAAGATTTTATAAGATAATCACTAGTATGTGTGAAGTTGAACGCTTTCAGTTTTTCAATAAGTAGCTCATGCGAGACACAGCCAAAAGCTTTGCCCAGATCAATGAACGAAACTACTGAGATATTTTTAGTTTCAAAAGCGTTGGAAATCAGTTCATTGAGAGCAAGGATAGCATCCGAAGTTGACATGTTAGTTCTGAAACCAAATTGACTTTTACTAAAAAGGCCATTTTAAAATAGTTCAGTATTTATTACTTAGATAATATATATCGCGGTTCGTGGCGAGCACTTGTGTTATTAGTGGCTCCAATTGAATTTTAAGTTAATGGCTGATTGTTTTGATAAATTTAAAATTGAAATGACTCGATTTATTAGTAGCTCATTAACGATATTGGAAAAAAGAATTGAGAAAATCGAAAATTTGAGTTCCACTAGTTCATCGCATACTAGTTTTAATGAAGATGACTTATTCGAAGAACTTGAAGAACGTTACCGTAGAGCAATGAATGTAATAGTCTTCAACGTGCCTGAATCCATAGGATCTCCAACCGAGAGGCAGATGCAGGATAAGCTATTTGTGCAGGAATTACTTGCATCGGAAATTTTATTCGAATTAGAAAAAATAATCAGAATTAGCAAGGAGTCTACAAAACCAAGACCTCTAAAAATTTGTTTTAAAGATCGATCGTCAGCAGTGGAAATATTGAAAAATTCGCGCCATATAAAAACTACAAATGATAAATTTAAAGCTGATTTAACTGATCATCAGCGCCATAATTTAAAATTGTTAAACGAAGAATTACATAGGCACAAACAACAAGGGGAATCAAATTTAACCATAAAATGCATTCGCGGAACGCCTAAAATTGTGCCCCTTAATGACTCGAACAATTGAAAAAACTAAATATTTTTTTTCAAAATGTTCGCGGTCTCAAATCTAAGCTTAAAAATGCTCATAATATTGTTAACTGCTGGTTTGTGATTTAATTGTTTTAATCGAAATTTGGCTTTATGACTCTTTCAATGATGCTATTTTAAATGTTTATTTAGAAAATTTCTGTAAATAATTTTTACAACGTCGTTAATGAGGGTCTTAACTTGTTTGTTCCGGTAAAGCGTAAGAGAAATTCATCATATCCACGTTGGTTTAATAGTGAATTAATCCAACTAGTTCAAAATAAGAAAAAGGCACATGTTAGTTTAAAGGTTTTGAGGATTATGATGAGTTTAGAATTCTAAGGGCTCAATGTGCAAATTTAAGTAAGTCCCTCTATTATAAATATATTAACAATGTGGAATTGAATGTCAAACGTAATCCTAAGGTTTTTTGGAAATATGGTAATGATTGCAGCAGGATGCGTGGGTTTCCTAAACAAATGTCTTACGATGGTATTGTTAGTAATAATGGATACGAGTGTGTAAATTTATTCGCTAAATACTTTTCAACAGTGTATCGTAATGCTGATTCTCCTGAAGTAACTGAATGTGTTGAGTCTCTCTGCCTTGAGTCGTTTTCAGTTAATTCCGTTGACTTATCTAAGTAATTTAAACGATTCTGAATTTCCTGGTCCTGATGATTTGCCTCCTTATTTATTAAAAAGATGTGTGTTTTCTCTTACATTACCTATTCTTACTTTATTTATTTGTTCTTTATCTAGTGGTACATTTCCGAACATATGGAAGGAATCTTTTATTAATTCATTGTTTAAAGATGGGGTTAGAGATAATGTTTGCAATTACAAAAGTATTATGATGCAATCGAGTATTCCTAAAATGCTGGACTATTTAGATTCGAAGCAAGTGATGTGGACAAACGCAGTATTTATAAAGAGCAGAAAGGTTTTGTTAAAGGTAGATCTACTATAACTAATTTGTTATCATATCAGAATTTTATTCTACGTGCTTTCGAGAGTGGATATCAGGTTGATGCAGTTTACACTGATTTCTTGAAAGCTTTTGATCGTGTTAACCATAGTGCGTTGTTATCTAGGCTTACTGCGTATGGCTTCAGTGATATAGTTGTATGTTGGTTTCATAGTTTTTTATGCGCTCTTAAACAATATGTAAAAATTGATAATTATATTTCTGATTCAATAAATATAACCTCTGTCGTCCCGCAAGGTTCTCATTGTGGACCTATTCTATTCTTATTGTTCACAAATCAGATAGGCAATGTTTTAATACTTCAAAATTCCTGATGTTCGCCAATGATTTTTAATTATTTTCAATAATTCGCAATGAGAATGATCGTAATGCTTTACAAGATGACATTAATAATAATTCAAGCTGGTGCACAATAATAATCTTGACCTAAATATTAATAAATGCTGTTCTATTTCTTTTTCTCGTGGTAATTTACTAAAATTTTCATACTTTATTAATGGTACTAAATTGAAATCGTAACAGAAGTTGAAGATTTAGGTATTATTTTTGATACTAACTTTTATATCACATATCAATATTATTTGTAATAAAGCTCTTAAAGCTCTTGGTTTTATTAAACGGGTTTCCGCTGGTTTTAGTATTGACACATTGACAATTTTATATCTTACATTAGTACGTTCTAAATTAGAATATTGTTCCATAATATAGAATCCTTATTATACATCTAATAAAATAGAGATGGTCCAAAGTAAATTTTTATCTTGATATTGATGATTGATATCTTCCAGGCTTGAAAAATCACGATCTGAATTTAGCCATTCCGAAATGTTAATAACTTTAAATTAAAATCTCTACATTATAGAAGAGTTATGCTTGATTTATGCTTCGGTTTTAAATTAATAAATGGTATAATAGATTGTCCATACTTGCTTTTGGTGCTAGATTTTATAAGAAAAACCCGTAATACTTTTCCGTTTAGAATTCCTCTCTATATTACAAACTATGGAAGTAATAATCAAATTAGTAGGATCATGAAATATTACAATAAATTATGCACCAATCCTAACTTTTTTATTTATAGTTCGTCTTTTGAATCGTTTAAATATAGCCTTAAGTTTGTTGATTTATCTATTTGTACTTAATTCTAGATAAATTACTATTATTGTATGTGTGAGTATATAGTATTCTTATTTGAGTATATGTATGTATTTACAACATGTTATTTTAGGATTCTCGCCTCATTTGGATTATTGTACATATTTATTTCTTGTTGATGATAATTTTTGCTTTTCTGTATCTTTAAGTATATTTAATGTAAATTGTATTTTTAAAATTATATTTTGTAAAAAGGTGTCATCCGTTAAATAAATAAATAAACTATTTGACTTTTCATAATTTTTTCAATTACCTTCGATAAAATTGGCAAAACTGAAATTGGTCTATAATTATTAGTCTCGCTCTTCTCCATACTTAAATTTTGGTACTATCTTAGATAATTTAAGAGCTCCTAGTGACTAGTGTTTCGTTAATTAACTTTGTGAGGGGAGTAATGATTAAGTTAAATATGCATTTAATATGGACCACAGATATACAATATACAGGATGTCCCGTTATTGTGGGGAAATGGCTGGACCATAGATTCCTGTTGTGAAAATATGATGATTTAACACATGTAAATCCAAAGTTTTACGGAGAAGCCGGAATTTGTCTTCACGGTTCAAAAAAATGTTATTTCTATTCTTCATAACAATTTAACGCTTTATTCGATTTGAATGAAATTTATTATTAATGACTACCATAATATAATACATCATATCAGTTATTATGGCCATAAGTGATTGACAGGAAGTGAAAAAAGACAGTAGTACCACCACTTAAAAACTAATATTTTTTCATTGGTTCATCCAATGAAAACTAAAAAATAAATTAAAAATTAATTATTAAACAATACTCAGTAATTATTGTTATTAACTCCAACTACTTATCAATAACCTTCACAGTAGAAACAGAAACTAACAACTCTATCAATTTCCTTGATCTCTCAATTAACATATTAAATAACAAACTTGATTTTAACATTTACAGAAAACCCACCTACACAGATTTTGTTATTCCTAATCATTCCCGACATCCTAAAAACCATAAAGTAGCAAGTTTTAATTCAGTGGTCCATAGAGCATTTAATTTACCCTTAAGTCCACAATCCCTACACAATGAAATTCACACAATAAAACAAATAGCCGTAAATAATGGATACAAAAATAACTAATTAATGAACTTATACACAAATATGAAATAAAACGACTACAAAAATATTTATATGAAAAACAGGAATCGACCGATACACACACTTTCAAGTCAATGTTAGTCTAAATATTAAAAATGTCCTCAAAATACGTAACATTGATACAGTTTTAGACCATACACCAAACTTTGCAATTTAGTAATGGTAAAACTCAGATTGACAACATGAACAAATCTGGGGTTTACAAGTTAACTTGTTTAGAGTCTCAAAGTGTATAGACATTGCAGTCTGGTCGTAACTTTAAAATTAAATTAAAAGAACATGAAAAATCGTATCAGTAAAAAAATTCATTCAACATTTTCAAACCATTTATTAGATTGTCATCATAATTTCGGCAGAAATGTACTTTCAGTAATTTCGCTATTACTCCCTACCCCCTACTCTCCTGAAGCCCGTTTTGAGAGTAATTTTTAGGAATTATTTCTGTGAAAACTATCAAACCTACTCTTTTGGGATTTTTCACTCATATTAAGACATGTTTAAACTAACAATATAAATTTTATTGAATTACTTACTCGAAATGTATACAAGTTATGCGCTGTTATGTATGTCGCGGCGTGAGACGCTCGTCCAATCGGGCGCAAGGGTTGTTTCGATGCTAATTGTCTAAAATAAAAAAACAATTTTTTTTTCAATCTATATGAGTGTAGTTATCGTCCGAACTAGAACAAAACAAATACACATATTTTTATAGAAACGGCAGCTGTTTAAAGATCAAAGTTCAATTTTTCCGAAAAATTTTCAACTAAAACATCAGATTGAAAGTGAAATATACAAGCCATCAAAATAATCCTAGATCCAACCATAAGTGAAGGTTCCTTCAATATGTGTGCCAAACCACAAGTCAATCGGTTCAATAGTTTTTGAGAAAAACGTGCGCCCGTCTTGCAAAATGTCGTTCCGAGAAAAACGCGTTCATAGTTTGCAATACATTTAGTACTGATAGGGTTAAACTTACGGTGAATAACAACTGATTTAAGTAACTTACCCTTAATCAGCTGTATCGGGGCCATAGATACAAGGGGGGACCATAGAGACAAGGGGGACCATAAAACAGAAAAACAGTCGAGATATAACAGTCGAGGGTATAAGTACCGCGCCGCAGCCTAAGCTTGTGTAACTATGGGAATTCTACGAATTTCAAATTAATATTTTCGAAACACACTCTCAGAACCCCAGACTATAATAAAATGCAAAAAAAAAATTGAATTGTCGAATTTTCTAAAGAGTAATTCCCCCTTAAACGACCAGACTGACATAATGTAAACGCAATATAAAATTGTTCGCAATTTAAGTTACTTTTAGTACGATAATGACTAGCTTATAGTCGAAACTATAGTCACGGTGTAATTTTTAAAATATAGTGGTAAAACAAAGTTATCGTGTTTTAATTACAACCTATTCAAGACGTACCACACGTAAACGCCCTTACTACCAAATATTTAAAATATTTTTTTATTGGTACAGATCATTAAATTTAAAAAGTTTTATGTTTCTTAATAATAATAGATATACTTTTTTATCTCTTTTGATATCTTATAAAGTTTACCCATAAATACATTAAATATACTTTTTTAATCGGTATAAACAAAATCTAGTTTTTCATTGAATCGAAAATACATGGTTTTTGTGGCCGTCTTGGCCACACCTACTGTTTTTTATATCATGTATTGTTTCTCTAACAACTATTTCTGAAACTTCATTAAATTTAAAATTCAGGAACCCTTTGATTTTAATTGAGTGATCATATGTTGCAATAGGCATATTTCCTATTAGTTTGTCTGCTATATTATTGAAGAAACGATTAAATTCATCACAAGACAAATCCCTTCCATTCCATATACACGACCATATCCTCAATAATATTAACTTCCTCTACAAAAACCAATACTTCCCAGAAGTGTGATAAATAGGAATAATTATTTGCATTCCCAAACGCGACCAACCCTCCAATTTACTAACCAGCTATCGTCCTATCACTCTCCTACCTGTTATTGGAAAATTGTATGAATCCCTCCTTGAAACCAAAATCCTTTCTCGAATTTCTAACCACATCCCCAATTATCAATTTGTATTCCTTCCCGTCGTTCAACTTCTCTTCCTCTAACCATCCTAGCCTCTAATATTCAGACTACCCACCTTGAAGGTAGAGCTTCTGCAGCATTATTTCTGGATGTCCAGAAAGCATTCGATTCTGTCTGAAATCATCCTCTTAATCCCTTACACAATCCTTCTAACCAGCTCCTCTATGATACCACTTTAGTTATCCCCATCCTAGAACGTCTTCTATTCCTATCAGAAAAATTCTCCAAAAATCCTTTCAACTTTCACATATTATCCTTATATTAATTAATTTAAAAATCCTAATTCAACCATATTTGATTTCAACTCATCGTTTCATCCATCTACGCATTAACGACTGACGCCAAATGACTGGACAAAACAAGGCAGAAAGACCTCTGGTAAATATGTATAGTTTGTCAATAAAAATGTGTATTATTATTCATCACAAGAAAAGTTACAATCGGTTATTCGTTTTTTTAATTTTTTCCTATTTTATTGGGAGCTACTAGGTAAGTGGTTTCTTATAATTTTTAATTTATTTGAAGAGTAATTAGGGTAAATAAAACACAAGGTTTGTAATTTCACTAATTTTAATGTCGAAACTGCGACATATGTATTTTGGAGCCTGAATTTTGTATCTGTATAATAACTAAAGAAACGTTTTGTTGTGGTAGAGAAATAGTTTGACGATACTGCTCTCTAAATAAATCCAATTAAGATTCAGCAAATGACATTCATTTAAATTTAACATATATTCCAAATCACTCTAATTTTAGCCTCATAAGTAAGCTAATTTAAATTATTCTCGATACCATTCTAATCTGAAGTGTAAAATTTAAACTAAAATCTAGAAATTATGAATGATGTAGAACGCCATATTTCATTGTACGTGTTTCTTGGTGGCCTAAAATTAATTTAAAAGACGCAATAAAAACGTTTTCGCACATTCAGTGCTTAGCATGTATGGCGATAGAAGGAACACTCCACTCTCACTTTACCCACGAAAGCTTTACTATACAGTTAGCTCTTGGACCGTCATGTATAAAAGGTAAAGGTGCGTACTGTGATTAAGAGACAATTAAATACTATATTTGGAATGACTAGAGTACAGTATAATTCTACTAAGTGCAATGAATGAATACTTCCAAATCGAGTAATTCCAATCTACATTTTCTAAAAAATGCCTAAAACCGAATATATGCACATTTAAAAATTAATCCAAAATAAAGAAAGACCGGAAACAGATATAATACACTACACTGAACTGAGTATGAATCTAAAATAACTGCTATGAAAACACTTCACGATCCTTCAAGTGGAACGAAATTTTTGTAGGTGAGCTCAAATTAATAAATAAAGAAAGTTAGTTATTAATCCATTGTAGTGTATATTATATAGCTTATTTTATTAATAATGACATAGGTAAATAATAATACTATTCCTGCCTGTCCAACTTGACCCATGTAGGGGATTTTGTTGAAATCACTCTTTTTCCTCCATTTTTCGTGTTCTGCCTACCCTATTATGTTGTACAAAGCCAACACGAAGGACCGCATATCGTGAAGTAAGTGTCCCTTGTTACCCTACAATATCCCTTATCTTTTGTTTTTTGGCCTATTTAAATTACTCTTGAGCATTTTAAATTGCCTATATTCTGTGCTGCTATAAATGTACCTCACTTGTTGTAACTGGAATAACCTGCTCGCATTGCAGTTCTATTTTTACAATAGTTGAATTAAATGTTACAAAGGTTAAATGGAAATAGATCCAAATATTACATCTATCTAGCAATGTCCTGGTTGTAAAGCTCTTAACAAAGATAATATGTTATTAAGAAATCAAACGCAATCAGCAAAGGCGTCTAAAGTCGCTTCTACTAATTTGTTTAATAATATATGTATTGTAAACTTCATTATGCTCTTTAACAATTAATTCTTGAGATAAAGCATGAACTAAACCTAATTAAGCTAAACACCGATTATTCGTCAATAGAAAATTTAATAATTAAAAAACACAATAAGATAAAATGCACTTATTTGTCTTATTGTCAACTTGCTCTACAAATAATGATTTCTCGAATTTCGTTAATGATATTAATAAGAAATCGTTAACTAATAATTGTGATATCAATCAGAAAGATACTATAGGTGACTTAGTCGATAACTTTACGTCCGCGAGTATTATTAAAGACGATTTAAATTCAGTCAATGACGTTTTCGATAACACTGGCTCAATAGTGGCCACTGAAGATATCCCACCTACTCCATCTTTGAATATAAAAACAGGCGTTAAAAATGTTTTACAAATTCCAACTAATTATTATCGCTAGACATCAGATACATCACACCCTCCTGGTCATAGTACCTCCAGTACTGCCAATCTGGTCTATACACTGTCCCCGTTTTATATATTTGCGCGGGAAGCTCTTATGTTTATGATGTTCGACAAGACAGGGACACCAAAGGCATCGTTACACACGTCACTTGGCACCCCCCATCATCCCTCCTTCGCCTCCGCCCGTTCATTTATGTTCATCCGTGGTGTCTTCCACCTCATCCTTGCTTACGAATTCTGCCCTAGCTACCCTGCCAGCTCTACCAGCTAGCCCAACTCAGGGGCCCTTCTCCTCGCCAGTTTATCGATAAGCGTGGACCAGGGGATCGAGTAAAAAGCGTTCCTGGCATCCAAGGTAATTGCCAAGCAGTGCCATCTTCCTATAAGTGGGCTATTGATGGCCTCGTTGGCGAGCCTGCGAACTACCTTCGGTGCGTCAACGGTCGACTTCCGCTTTTGGAAGCCAAATTGGCGACTGGACAATCCTGCCGACTATTCCACCCAATTGACCAGCCTGTCCCTGATGATATATAGGTTATAGGTTATAGGTTAAGTAGGGTCTTAGTGAGGTGTGTTAGCCTCTCGTGAACTGCGACATAACAGATCTATTGTTCTACCCTTAACCAATCACTTCCCAAGCAGTCCCACGTCCACCATGAACCTGGTAACTATGGGGGTGATAATGCTCACTTCTTCGGGGGATAATCGGTCCCTGCCGAAGTGTGAAAGACCTTGTGAGCAATCGCAACACAAGTGCATAGTATGTGCTCGGTAGCTTCATCTGCCGAATCACACAATCTGCAGTTTCCACTTTCCTCTTTTCCCATTTTCCGCAAATGGTATCGGAGGGCACAATGCCCTGTCATGAGTCCTTTGAAAGTTCTTAGCTCGTTCCTTGTGAGTTCAAGCACCTTGTGGCTGTGATCGAGTTTCAGGAGTCGTTTTGATTGACGTAGACCTGGTACATTGTTCCAATACTTACGTCTTCTGTCCTCTTCCCATTTTTGCACCACCTCTCTTCTATGCGCCATGGGGAGTCCACAAAACGGCTCTGGTCCTATAGGAGTGGCATTTGCACCTCTTTTTGCGAGTTCATCGGCCACTTCGTTGCCTTTAATATCCCCGTGCCCTGGGGCCCACATGAGGGTCAACAAGTTGTTCTTCGCCAGTTGCGAGAGGGATCTTTGACATTCCCAGACAGTCCGTGAGCCGTGACTATAGGCTTGAACGGCCTTTACTGCGGCTTGGCTGTCTGAGCAGATGTATATATGCGCGCCATTTAGGTGCCTATCCAAGCATTCTCTGGCGCACATATCAATTGCAATCGTTTCCGCTTGCAAAATCGTGGGCGTCGTGCCCAGAGCCATGAAGCTCCTGTGGTTTTGGTTAGGCCCATAAATGCCTATTCCAGTACCTCTGGTATTCTTGGCACCATCCGTGTACCAGGCTGATATCCCTCGTCCAAACTCCTTGACTCTCATCAAAGCCGTTTTGGGGTCCTCGATCGACACCTTAAACGGTAATTCGAATTCAAGCTTCCTGGACATAATGTCCGTCGGTTTGGACAGAAGGGCCGGGTCGATTTGCTGCAGTATTTCTAAGTGTCCTGTCCAGTGCCCCGGCAGTGTTTTCTTCCTCTGGTGTAGTCGGAGGGCTGCCACAAGTCCCTCTTTTGTACCACTAGATGGAGCGGTGTGAGACCAATGATTGCCTCCATTCCCGCGGTTGGGGTCGTTTGCATGGCCCCTGTGATGCTTAGACATGCTAAACGTTGAAGCCTACTTAGCTTCTTTTGCGTGTCTAGTTTTTGGGTCTTCGGCCACCACACGAGGGCAGCATAGGTGACAATGGGTATCACCGACAGGCCCAAAGCGACATCGTTGCCTTTGCCATGATTTTGTCGACATGCTGATTCCAAGTCAGTTTGGTATCCAGAATTATGCCCAGGTACTTTACTTCGTTGGAGAGATTGATCTCTATTCCATTCAGCGAGGGAGCCTTTATGTGCAGCTTCCTTCTACGCGTGAATGGAACTATGATTGTTTTATTCGGGTTGATACTTAGTCCTTTCCGAACACACCAGTTATTGATGCTATTCAGTGCTTTTTGCATTAGGATTATAAGAATGCCTTCATGCTTGCCCCTGATTATTACGGCGTATCTGCATAGCCTTGGGTTATAAAGCCCTTTCCATGCAGTTCATCCAGGAGTCCATCCACCACTATTGACCATAGTGTGGCGGACAAAACTCCCCCCTGAGAACACCCCTTTGTTACAGTCATAGATACTGTGGATCCTGCTAGAGAAGCCGTTACTAATCGGCTTTGAAGCATTGCCTCCACCCATCTTATCGTGGAAGGATATAGTCATTTATTTATAGCCGCTCGTTTTATTGCAGAAAATGAGGTGTTGTCAAAGGCCCCCTCTATATCTACAAATATTCCGATTGCTATTTCCTTGTATAGGATGGCTGATGATTCTTTCAAACAACTTACCTCCGACGTCCAATAGGCATATTGGCATGTAACCTCCAGCAGTCGTTGAAAGTATACCATCCTTCGGTAGCAGGACCAGTTGAGCCTTCTTATGTCGCTTCGGGAACGTTACTTCCCTTAGCTAGGTGTTTATGGCCAAAGTGAAGGTTGCGGGATTGCCAAGAGTAAAACTCCCTGAGCGCCTTATTCGGAATGCCGCCGGATCAGGGGGCTTTGCGACCTGGGATTGCGGCGGTCGCCGCTTAACTCTCGTTGAGAGGGCCTCGTATTGTCCATGTTTCTAGGGAAGAGGGCGCGTGCGACCGCCTCCGTTCCGCCTGGTACAAGCATGTTGGGATTCAAATGGTGTTGTCCTAGCTTTTAATTAACATAAGAAGAGTATGATATAGGCTTACTTTCTGTATGCACCGATTCGGAAATAGATCATTTATTATGTGATAATTTATCTTCGTTTGGTATTGTACATTTCAATGATAATAAAAATTTTAGAAATGTAGTTTAAATTTAGTGTTTGATAGTTGTAATGTTCCTTGTATTAATTAATTAATATTTGGTTTAGTTAAATGCGATAGCCATCATTTTGCTCTAAGCAAATTGATACCTTTAGATGAAGTCAAACAAAGTAATTACTTTGATATATATATAGATATAATTTTAGAAAAACCGACCACCATCGTGTTAAAATTGATTTAAGGAATATTGACTTTTGAAAGTTATTGAATAATAATAATGATTGGGACCCTCATAGTTTTTATGAACTCATCATATTGTTCGTAATTACACTCCTGCGAAGAAATTGTTAAATCACATTTCTAAATTGGTTTCTGCAGAATTAATTGCTCTAATATATATTTGATTTATGAAAAATCTGACAATGATGCAGATTTTTCAAGATTTTCATCCGTGAGAAACCAATGTAAACGAAAGCTAGCCATTTATTATCCACACTATGTCAATAACATGTAGGATCATTTAATTAATAATGCAAAATATATTTGGAAATTTGCAAACAACAGGAATTATTCCAATATTAATAGCAAAATAGCGTCTCATTTTACAAATAATATTATCTCGCCTAATTACATTACAAATTTATTTACAGACAATTTTAATCAAATATACAAATCGAACAGCATTCTCATGTACTACCCATGTAGGAAATAATTTATGTTCATTTTCATTCTTGTACTTAATTTTTCCCGCATATTTTTTATTTCATTACTGAAATTGCAAATTATAATTCAGACTTACTGATATATCCGATATGAAATTCCAACTTATATTTCCTATTTATTTGATATAATTTTGACATGGTTATACTTATGGAAATACCGCTGTGGTTCGATTAATATATTTCTAAATTACATGATCTTTTTTTTTGTGGCCGGGAGGTGGAAAATCTTTTATAGACTGAGTGTGGGAGTCCCCAGAACTATACTGGTATACCCACTAAAAACCACCTCCCCAAGTCGCCCTGACACCCCGCGGAACCGCCGTCTGGCATTACTTCACGGGGTGTAGCGTGTCGTCTGTGTCGGTGATGTGTGCGTGTGTATGATGAGTGTGTGTGTGCCACCCCGCGGAACCGCCATCAGGCATAACATCACGGGGTGTCAGTGTCGTGGTGTGTGTGTGTGTGTGAGAGATGTGCGTGTGTGTGCAATGAACGGCTCGGGTACGTGGGGTCGCTACTCCCAAATGGCTGTGCACGTCAACCACCCCTGCGGGAAAATTACATGATCTAAAGGTACATTATCTAAACAGTTTCCCCTTATGGTATTAAAACTTATTAATTTGTGTAAGCCATAGCTAGCAATAGTATCTGTAATAAAAAATTCTTTGTATCCATTGGTAATAAAAAGTATATTAAAATCACCCCCAAGTATGATATTGCCTCGTTTAGGATTAAGCCGTTCTAATAATTGGGTAAGCGATAAAGACACACTAAATAGTTTAAGTTATAAACAAATACACAAGACAATTCACATTTTTGTTCAACAAATAATGTTTCAGTAATATTATTATAATTTTTAACAGTAGCAGTTTCATTTGCATAATTTATTGTTTCGCCGTGCTTACTGCTATTAGGTACAAAACAGCGGTTGAAAGCAAATTTTCCACTGAGGAAATTCCACATTCCTCTTCGGAGAGCCAATGTTCCGATACATATATAAAATTAAAGTGTTTATCTACTAATAACCGAGTTGATCACATTTGTTGTTGTATAGACTATATATTGATAAACAACACTTTTATTTCACTGGCAGTTTCTTCTGAGCGGTTAGAAAAAAAATATTTATGCGTACATCCCCTGGTCAGATGTCTGGTTTCTTCAAGTCGTCGATACGATTTAACGGTACACCCACTTTAAATAAAGAGTATTCTTCGAGTCGTCTAGAATTTAGACTCTCGCACCTCACATTCTCAAAACTTCAGCTGTGTATAGCCGTAGTGAGTTCGTCCTTAGTGAGTTTAGAATCCAACACAAACACATGTATATATTTAAATTGGGGAACACCCTTTAATGGCACTACTCTTGGATGTTAGGATAACACTTTTTTTGTTTGAGTATAGTTTCTTTGGACTCGCATTTATTCTATCAGGGTACACTTGGCTGCCTACATTAAGATTTGATTTTTGGGCAATATCGGTGTTATTATTGCAGTTTTTTAGATTCGTGTTCGATTTAAAGAGATGTTCGTTGCTGGAATTTACTGGTAGATGGGGCTGGCGATTATTACATTTTTCTTCTAATAAATAAATGGTTTTCTTTATTACATCTATTTTATCTCTTAAGTCCTAAACAAATAAGTAGACCAATTAATCACTTCCAAGTTTTGTTTGTATTTACTGCAGGTTTTATTCTAGGCCAAAGAGAATAATGTTAGTCGCCCTATTTAACTATTTTCTTAGCAAATGCTTTTTTATACTTACTTTTTTAAATCTGAAGTACCGATGTGTTGGTAATCTTTTGCAATTGTGCATATGAGTGTTCCTCAAGAATTTAATGTTTTGAAACTTATTTTTTATTACATTTTATTTTTCTTACTTTACAAGCTCTATTAAAAGAATACATAAAAGTACATACATAAATACACTAACTAACTTAATAATTTGAAACATAGATGGCAGAGTTCACGATTCGAGTTCTTCCACTCGATTATAATTGGCAGTTGGTAATGATAATCACCAAGCAACTCTGGCAACTGAAGCAATTTTGTCGCCATTTCTGGCATATTTAGGTCTACTTATTGTAGACCTTATTTTACATGTTATACCATTGTGACACTTATTAATAATAATTTTGCAATAAATCTTATTTCAAGTACTTCACTACAGACAGTAGCTTATAAAGCCAATTTTTAATAACACCAGATCAGTTATGCATTAGATATCCTATAATAATACCCTTGTTACAAACAGCAGTCTTTAATCATAGCATCAGTTTATAAAAATATACTGAAAAATAAGATATTGAGCATCAAGGACCTATTTAATCAAACATACTTTATTCTAAGTTATAAACACACTTCTTGTCCAATGAACAAACCAGAAGATTATACGATTTTACTTTTAACCAATAAACGGAGTTTGACGAGTATGCTCGTTATCGATCAATTTTTGTGACACAGAAATTCACTCTTTCAAAACGAAGGAACACAGTAAACTGGACAAAAACTAACACCACACAACCATACACTCTTAAACAATTATTATAATAACCTGTTAACTGCGTTGCTTGGTTTTGAAAGTGCGAATTTCTTTGTATCACGAAAATCGATCGATAACGATGAGTATACTATCAAACTCAGTTAACTGGTTAAGAAGATCAAGAAATTCAGGATTAGTAATTCTAAAAAAATTACAATGTGCATTTACATAATTATGCTGTAGGTGTATTACCTATAGCCAGTGACAAAATAATCTGTTTTTCATCATAAATCAATAGCTATGATATAAATATTTGAAATAATATTTAAGTTTAGGTAAAAAAAATTATAGATTTAGACTTTTGAATAATTACAAAACAACAACAAATTATAAAATTATGTATGTAATAAATAATAATAGTATTTCAATCAGCATAAAACATGAAATATAAACTTGGATTAAATATATTTTCTTCATAAATCATTTTAATTTGGACTTGTGTTTATCAGTGAACATACAAGGGATCCATTTTACGCAAACCTCAAAAATTTTCGAACAATGTAGGTGATCTTAAAAAAATTATTAATAACTGTTCTTGAAATATTGCTAAAATGTAAATTGTATTGTGCCGATGGTACTTCATGAACTTGCCGAAAATATGGCACATCCATAACATATTCCCCATTCATATCCTTCAATCGACGATGAATATTGCAAGGAAGAACAGTTTTGCGAGTTCCTCTCGGATGCGAAGACTTGTATGAGGTCTGGCGTTGTCACGGGGAAAGAAAAGTTCGTTTGGCTTTTTGTGCCGACAAACAAGCTGAAGTAGTTTCTTCAATTATCGAAGAGAGAAGGACATTGAACATAATAACCCCTTCAGAATTCCAAAATACCGTAGCCATGACTTTACTAGCTAAAGGTATGGCTTTAAAATTTTTCTTGGTACGGGAGTGGGTGTGGCGTCACTTCATTGTATCCCGTTTCCTTTCGGGTTCGAAGTGATGAACCCATATTTCATCACCTGCAACAATGTTTGACAAAAAATTGTCACGATCAGCCTCATACCGAGCAAGCAATTCCGCACAGATGGTTCTCCTTTGCGCTATATGGTCTTCGGTTAAACTGCGCGGGACGCAGCGGGAACAAACCTTTGAATATTCCAACCGATGAACAATTGTGACAGCATTACCAACAGAGACGTCCAGTTGAGGAGCGAGGTGTTTGATTGTAATCCGTTGATCATCTCGAATGAGAGTGTTCACACGATGTGACATTAAATGGGTCACTTGCTTGACCTTGTCGAGATGATGAAAAAAGCTTTGACATACTGCAGGAGTTAGGAATTATTACATCTGTGAAACTGTCTTTTCTATAAATTTTGAAATCCAGTTTATTATATACTTTAATTAAAGTTAGGTCCAAAAAATTTAGGCTATCATTGTCTTCCATCTCTATTGTAAATTTTATGTTTTTATCAATAGTATTAATAAATTTAGTGAATGAATCCAGTAACCGTGTGGTTCCTGTCCAGATACAAAAAATATCGTCGACGTATCTTGCCCAATAAAATATGTTGGAACTTATAGATTGTCTGAACAAATGTTCTTCGAAATTAGCCATAAAAATTTCAGCTAAAAGGGGTGATAGGGGTGAGCCCATTGCTAAACCATCTGTTTGGCTGTATATTTGATTATTGAATTCGAAGTAGTTTTGATCAATGCAAATGTCTATTAATTTTTTCATTTCTAATTTACGTGAGATCGGATGGTTAGTATTATTTATTAAGTTTTCAATAATTGTTTTTAATTTTTTTGTTGGAATTGAAGCGAAAAGGCTTTTAACGTCGTATCGTTCGACGATTTTGAATTCTTTGGGATTACTAATGGTTCTAAGGATTTTACTAATTCTATTGAGTTTATGGTTGAATATTTTGATTTAAAGTTAATAAATTCTGGTAATGTTTTGTTCAAAAAATTTACATAAATTATATGACGGTGCATATAAATAAGACACTACAGGTCTCATCGGAATATTATTTTTGTGTAGTTTTGGTAAACCATATAAAACTGGGGGAAAAATATTTGCTATGTTAGAAGAGTCTTTTATACTCTCGATTTATTAGTTGTAATATTATCTATTACTAACGACTTTTAACTCGAAATTCGCATTAGAGTTGTTGCTGTTGTGTTAAATGTGTTTAAGAAATTCAAATCGTCAAGGATAATTTCACGGTGATCCACACTTACAGAAAGAAATTGAGGACAAATGTTTGGCTCTATCCGGTGACTACGAGGTAATCAATTGCGTAAACTTGTAAAAGCTAATAGACGTTGCTCTGAAAAATCTCAAGAAATATGAAACATTTTAAACTTACCTTTGCCGAAGTTTGGTGGCATGGATTTTGCCAGACACTGCCGAGACATCACTGCATGGACTACAATTTTCTACAATCATACAACTAACGACAGCACGACAATGAGTGTTGACCAACTAAGGTCGGTGATAAACGAGGCCGGATTCTCAATAAGTAATCACACTTTGAACCTGCTGTTCCATCGTTACGGAGATGGCGGCATCGACTATCAAGATGTTTTGATGTGTATACTCAGAGTGAAGAGTATGATAAGTGTATTCGGCGAACGATGTAATATCGATAAAGAGACAGCTCACATTAAGCTTGAGGATTTCATGGATTTTGTTATGTATGCTTAAATATACATTTATTTGGCAAAAAAATAAGAATTTGATTAACGAGGGTTGCTACTTATATATTGAGAACTGGCAACACTGGTATTGTCAGGTGAAATCTGACATTGCCATTGTAGTGTTTGACATTTTTGACGTTATATGTACTCAGAACGTTTTGACGTGCGAGCACTATTTATGTTGTTTAGTTCTAAATTTCTTCTTGGCCATAATATGGAATTAGCTCAAGAACAGTTTCGAACTGTGATTTATTATGACTCTGGCCGTGGTCTAGCTCAAGAACAGTGCAACAGTCAACTGAATTCAACCTTAGGAGATGAATCACCATCATCAGCCACTGTTTATAATGAAGTTAAAGAAGATCGTCCAAAATCAGTCATGTCGGAAAATATCGATTCTGTGTAAAAACTAATTAGAAGATAGTCGTCGAGAGATGTTTGAGCATTAGTATGACCAGCATACATAAGATTGTGCAGGAGATCTTATGTATGCTTTTGGGTGTTCGGAAGTTGTGTGCGCGTTAGATTCTACATTTGTTGATAGAAGCTCAATAAAATGCTCGTGTCGATTGGTGCCGTAAAATCTGTATACAGCATCGTTACAGATGAAGAGTTATGGATTTATACATATGAGCTAGAAAGAAACGGCCAATAGGGTGTTGTTGAAATAAAACAACACAGTTGGGAGGGTTTCACATTTATTGTTGAACACTGCAACATGTTTCGCCACACAGTGGCTGCATCGGGCAGATGAATAATGCGAGCACTGTGTTTCTCCAGAAACATGTTGCAGTGTGAAAACCTCCCAACTATGTTGTTTTATTTCAATTTCTTATGGAGTTTTATCATGTATCGGCCTCGTCAATTCAATATTGGGTGTTGTTGTTGTGAAGCAAAGCCAACAAAAGTTGTTCATCTTTGAAGCGCTAAGAAGTAAATGGTGGTGTTCAAGAAAACCGGTGACTCTCGAAAATTAAAAACCATTAATTCAGTGTGGCTTACGACCATTTGTTTGCCTGAAGTGTTCGGTAAATTCTAAGAAACCAAGCCAAAGCGACCAATCAGGGATTCGGAGACCTAGAAAAAGATCCAATAAAACATATACCTGAACTAGAAAAACAGCGCACAAGAAAGCATGCCCTCTAAAAACTACAGAAGATGAGGCCCACAAGTGCGTGGTAGTGCACAGAACTTGAGGCGCTGATAAACCAAGCAAGAAAGGCACACAACAGAACCATAAATAGATAAAATTATTCCGGATGGAATAACTATAAAATAGTATAACGCGACAAGAAAAAACTGGTAAGAAGAGAGAGAGACTTGGAGCCAATTCTGCTTTAAAGTGAAAAACGCCCCGGAAACCTCACGACTAAAACAGGCCTTCTCCAAAAACCCTTTGCTAAAACTCAATAGTCTTAAAAAGGAGGACGGTTCATACACGGATTGACCTGAAAACATGGGCAAACTTTGATTGAAGACCTTCAACCAGGAGCAGAGCCCCACGGATATATCCACAGCGTCTCAAACCAAACCGGATTTGGACCTGGTGGGCTCTATCGTTACAAAGGAATGGGTAGACTGTGCAATGAGGAGATTTTCACCATAAAAATCTCCAGGAATGGACAAGATTTATCCGGTTCTTATAGAGTGGGGTAAGGATGCTATCCTGGATACCATCGTAGGCGTGTACTAGGGGTGTATTGCCTTCATTTACATACCCTATGCATGGAGGGAAACTAAAGTTACCTTTAAACCAAAACCAGGACGCTTGGCCTACACCACAGCGAAAGCATATCCGCCAGTAAGGCTTACATCCATTCTCCTAAAGATACTGGAGATGCTATGCGACCGGTATATTAGGGAAACAGTCATAGTAAAACATCCTCTACATCCCACTCAACATGCATACTTTAACGGCTGTT
The DNA here is from genome assembly GCA_963969525.1 of Ontholestes murinus. Taxonomy (NCBI): domain Eukaryota; kingdom Metazoa; phylum Arthropoda; class Insecta; order Coleoptera; family Staphylinidae; genus Ontholestes; species Ontholestes murinus. The sequence continues at coordinate 10,594,616 of OZ018398.1, read as the reverse complement.
AGATGCACTTTGATAAAACCTCCTTCCCAAAGATAACAGCTGCACTTCGACTCAGAGGAGTTCCTATGGCCTTAAGACAGTGGATCTCCAATGCTGCAATGGAGAACAGCCAATATTATAATACTGTAACCTATACTATAGAAAGTGGTCGTCGATGGACCACTGAAATCACTAAATAAGCAGAGCTTCTAAATGTTAGGTTACGCGATATCACAATCTTATTTTCCGGCATCTCGGAAACGTATGTCGAATGCTCATTGGTGCATAGGTCAAGGATTATCCGTGAATTCAATAAAAACGAAACTGGTGTTCACAAGAATATGAAAGATCAATGATGCTCTCGGGGTGAAAAACTGACCCTGAAAGCAGAAGTCAAATATTGGGACATTATTCTAGACAACAAACTAAACTGGAATGCCCATCTAAAGAGGAGATCCAAGAAAGCATGTTCAGTTCTATGGCAATGCAGATAAACTTTGAGAAAAACATGAGGACTATCTCCAAAGGTAACTCTATGGATCTACATGGCCATCGTACGGTCATTGGCATATTCGTCAGTAATATAGTGGCCAATAACGACCACGAAAACAGACGTAAAGATCCTAGATCGGGTTCAACGAAGCGCTCTCTTGAGCGCAACAGGAGCCATAAGAACAACGCCAACAGCGGCTTTTGAGGCTCTGCTGCACCTTCCACTCTTGGACATATTGATTAGAGAACAGGCAGTAGTTGTGGCTTTAAGGCTACGAGAAACAAAATGTGGCTTCTAAGCAACGGTGGAGGTAAACACCACAAAATCTTAGAGGATTTCAATAAAGAAATCCCGAGACTATTATGCCGGTGGACAACATCCTTTGAAAATATATATTCACTAGAAAGCTTCGAATAGACCTAAGATGCGAAGACTCAGGAATAGGAAGCAAACACAAAAACATTTATATATACTCTGGTGGGTTGTCAGCGAAAACAGGTGCAGGTGTAGGATTTTTTTAAACCTTTTCCTTAAAAATATACTGCACTAGGTAAGACAATGAGTATACCAACAACAGTGGAACTCGTGAGTATTCTATATGCAGCAAAAGTAATCACTGACAAGAAGATCAAAGGAAAAACATATACATCTTAATGGACAGCAGGGCTTAATAACGGCTATAACATTATAGATCAATAAACTAAATTCAATCAAAAGATATTTGTATGCAGACAATAAGAAAGGCTTTTCAATATTTAAATAACCAACATTTTTTGGTAAAATTAGCAACGCAATTAAAAATATCCTCGGAAAACACAACATTCGTGTTATTTAAATCTCCTAACAAATTATTTATGACATATATAATAGTAAAACTCCCATAACTAAAATGCATAAATCATGCATTTATAAGCTAAGTTGCAATATTTGTAAATGAATATATTTTGAGTCGGGTCGTAATTTCAAATTTCAAAGAGCATATATTATAGGTTCTCGAGGTAATTCATTTCGTCGAAAAAGTTTTAAGAATGGATTTACTTGAGTTTCCTTGAAGTTTTATAATTAATCGTAATCCAGAAATTCTGATCATTAACGACCAAACTGACCTGATATATACCCCTTTGTTCAACGCCATCTAATGTTGTATAAATTGTACCGTTAAAAACGGTACATTATCAATTAATTATTACATTAAAATTTTATATTAAGTTATGATATTATTTCATTATTACAATTTAATGCAATATTTTCTAGGAGAATTTATGTAAAATTCTCACCAGATACTAAAGAGATGATTAAAATGATTTCTTAACAAAAAAATTTGATTATGTCTTCTTTCTTAAGGTACTCGTATATTATATTAATACATACATTGGTGGGGTGTGGAAAATTATTACATATATTTACTTCAAGGATGATAATTTGCCGTTTTATAAATACTACTATCTCAAAATGAAAAGTTAATAATGTTAATAAAATGAAATATACTATCAAATTTAAAACTAAATTGTAACAAACATACTCCTAATAAACTTTGACAGAATAGACATTAATAATTAATAATTAAATTAGCTTAACATTTAATTTTGGTATGTAAAATTAGTACAATATATTAATTGCTTATTTATATATTTTTTAATACTGAATTGAAATCGCTTTAGTACTTCATTTAATTTCAGAACGTTAATAATATCGATTCATTGATTTATCCCTAGCCTTTAGTTTGTATTGTGTTTGTTTTAATTTAATTTAATTTATTATTGCAAGCAATACACCGCTATATTTTATCTTTTGTAAAATTTTTGTAAAAGCACCAATATAGTGTTATGATTACCAACAATATTTTTTCAAGGCATATTATAAACTTTAATTGGTGATATATTAAACATAAAAATTATATTATAAAATAGTGACATCATATTTAAATTTTATGATCTCATGATTTCGGTAAAAACAATTAAAATGGAATGTTTTAATAAACACAGATTGTGAGTAACTATAATATATTTTTATGCTTTAATTAAAATAATGATCAGTGAATATAGACAATATTCAAACCGGGAATTGGATTTCACTGCATAACTGTTCTGTTAATAAAATTGAAAAGATTACAGCAATTTGTACTTTTTTATTATAAATGCCTGCAAGTCAAATTGGCGAATGTAAAATTCCCCAACGGTACTTGAGATGACAACTAGGACATTGTATGTTTACCATTCTTTAGTAATCGTTTCTTGAAAATGCCGATTTATTATGTCTCTCTTGCTTTTAAGTTTAATGAATAACTTTATGGATCGTAAATTGTCCTAATATAACCAGAAGATATATTAGATAAATCAAAATATTTTTTATAATTAATATGTCATTTATTAGTAACAGATTACAAATAATAAATATCATTAATTAATATTAAAATTATTATAAATATGTATGTATATTTTAAACTTTTTTATACTACTGTTAGTAAAGTTATTCGATTATTAAGAAAAAATTATGTTTCCTATAAACAAAATTAGCATAAAAAGATACTATATAATGATAATTTAATAATTTTGTAAATTATTTTTCCACACATTAAAAAGTATTTATAACTTAATATTGCAACGCATAAATTCTTTAAATTAATAATCGAAATTTTTATTAAAACTAAAATAATTCCTTAAGATAATTGCTTACATTGCGTGGAAATTTATTTTAAATTTTTATAAGACAATGAGTTGATTTTGGAGCGTCTTTTAAAGACTGCAAAATATATTTTTTATTTTATTTTTATAAAAGGACGTATTTTTTATTTTTATTAAGTGAAGAATTAAATCCAATTCAATTTGGTAACTTTCGGTAAATCAAATATGATAACACTTTCAAATATTTATTTTGCTGCTCCCTACAATTGTTTCGATACACTGTGTCTTCTTCAGGTGAAGAAATGAAAATGAATAAGAATATACATTTTCAACAAGTATCAGCAATGGATGCAATGTATGCAACAGACAATTCGATAGAAATATCTATTACATGTATACATATTATAGTTGATTACGTCTATTCTGTATAAAGATGGACATAAAATCATAATTTCATTCTCATATTTTACTTCTGCTAATTATTATAATCTATGTATTCTAAGTAGTACCCTTCTTTTTACTAAATGCCTAAATAAATTGGGCCCAATATATTGCTCGGTGGCAACCCTATATGAATAGGTTCCAATTCTAATAATGTTGGTTTCTGGTGAGTTTTATTTCGTAACTATGATTAAATTAAATTCCGGTTTATATCCCTTACTTCATAATACTTAAGTTTTTCTTGTAAGATATTGTAGTTCGGAGTTTCGAATTCTCTTTTTGATGCGTTTAAATATTTTTCTTTGTTATATATTCAAATATAGTAACGTTTATTTATTTTAATTAGATAACTTTTTGTGCATTGGTTAATAAGCCATGCTTATAAAAAAAAACTATAATCAGATTAGCAATTAATATTGGAAAAAATACAGACGACAAATTAAAAAAGTATGTAATGACTAAAATTACTTAAATAACGTCTTTTGCAGACAGCGTTCATTTTAAACATATATTACAATTATTTAGGTGATTATACAAAATTATATAATATATTAATATAGTACGAAACATATTGTAGATCTAAAACAAATAATTAAAGACATTTCTAATTATTAAAGACATTTTAATATTGCATTCAAGTTTACATTATTCATATGCAGCCCATAGAGGTCGACAACAAAAAGATTTACGCCTACCAGTTTTAATGGCAGAAAAAATATATTAAAAAAATAATATACACTTCCTCTAGCCGAGATATTGAAACATTACTTTCCGAAACTGGTCGAATTTCACAAAAACGCCCCGAAGAACTCTTTCTCGCAAAAGCTGACCAACTGGAACACCCTTGAGGAGCGAGCCGGTACTTGCAGAGGTCCTCGCCCGGACCAAAGCGAGAATTGACCGGCATAGCATAAGAACAAGGAGAAGTTTGCATGTAAGGCTTTGACAGTAATGAGGCTGAAGGCAGATAGTACTTTAAGATGCAGCTGGGATCAAAGATTCTGCCGTCTGAAGTTTTTGATGATATGGTGAGAAGTTTAACTGAAAAGAATGAAATTATCGTTTGTTTGAGGAATAAGGTTGAACATTTAGAGAAGATGGTGAATATCAAAGAGGAGCGGATTAAAGACCTTCAATCACAAGTCAAGTCTCTCATGATGAAAGCGGACAATCATCTCTGCAGTAGATTTCTGAATGATATGAAAAATGAAACATAATTTATGTTAAATAAACGTCAAGTATTTTAATTTACGTTGAATAATTGTTGTAATCTCAACGCACAAAATTAACTTGAAAATATTTTTAACTATTTTTTACCCGTTTAACCTGCCCAAACGCCATTGCATTCTGAAAAATTTATTACATATACACCCGATTTCTCTAAAAGATTCATTTTAACATCAGAATAAAATAATATGTGTGACAATTTTGTAGATGGTTGAAATATATGTGATGATTTTCTTTACGAAAAATATGAAAAATCTTAATATTTTATACATCTGTCTCAATGAATCTGAATTAAATATTTCTGAAGGAGCAGAAATTAACAGTAGAAATAAAACCCCTCATTAATTTCTTGTTCTAAGAAAATAATAATAATAATAATAATAATAATCGTTTATTAACGGCAAACGCCTTTTACAGTAATGGTACAATATAGTTAATAAGAAAAATATACATAAATAGATAAATATAACTTAAAGTAACACAAATAAGCCTTACAATAAAAATAAAAATGAAATGTTAATAGAAATTAAATATAAATACAAGTAAAGAAAACAGAATTTTTCTACTCCTATAATGAAATAACATAATTATAGCTTACTTTTTGATTCAGAAATGTAGTACATTGTATGTTATGTATATATTATGGTTAAACAGGCGAGGGATATTAAAATAAAATAACATTAATAATTTGAAATTGAATCAGACTAAACGATTTTTATAATGAATACATGTGAATTTCCTTAAATTCAAAAAATAAAGTTTTTCAATTACACGCAAATATTATACGAACATTATAAAATTTATAACACGCATTTGATTTTTGAGTTGACTTTTCTGACGTGAAATTATACGTCAAAATAAAATTGTAGTAATAGTGAGAGTAGTTTTGTTAAAAAATCAAACCCTACGGTAAATGTTCCATCATATACATGATCTCCAAGAACATTTCATAACTGTCTCAATATTACGTATAGTTTTAATAAATAAACATTTGTTCAAGGTTAACAAGTAGAAATCTATATTTGTATTTTTAATTCATATGTATAATCGTAGAAAAAGTATAGTGTACAATTCGCATACAATGACCATTGCCCACTCGTATGAATTGCTGCACTCGCATGCAGTCATACTCGTGGGCAATGAGTATCATTGTATGCTCATTATACAATATATTATTAAAATATACAAATCCGCCCAAAAATAATACAATAAACAAGAATTCTTAATCAAAACAAATAAAAACATATAAACTAAAGTAAATTTGTTTAAATGAATTAACCGATGTATCAAATATATTAAACCAGTTATTGATATTGAACTCATTTACCAATTTCAATATTCGTGATAATGAGTTCATGGATCCAGACAGCGTTCCATGAGTTTTTTAACAGAAACAGCGAATGCGAGCGTGTCTTCTTATTTGCAACACGAATAGATGCTGCTTCTAATAAATATGGTGAGTCAATATGCCCATTTATTATTCGATGTAGTATGATTGATTCTACGATCCTGTAAAGAATTCAATTTTAAGTTATTCATTATCAATGTATATTCTCCTGATATATGTTATATTCCGTATTTATACTCCATACATCTTAAGAATTTTTTCTGGACACGTCCAAACTGCTCCACATTGGCTGCCGTAAAGGGATTCCAAATTGGTAAAGCATATTCCAACTGTGATCTGACTAATTAACAATAAAGTGTTTTAAGACAATCAATATTTAAATACTTACCAATTTGCCATATAAATCCCCACAATCTGAATCCTTTGTTTATAATGTCTACTATATGACAATTAAATGACAATTTAGTATCAAATATTACTCCTAAATCTTTCATTGAACTGACTTTAGACAAATTGAAGGAATTATTATTATAAGTATAATCATATGAATGTTTGCGTTTGGATATGGACATTGAATAAAATTTAGAAATGTTTAAAAATAGATGATTAATGTTGCACCATTCATTCAGACGAATGAAGTCTGCCTGAATATCATGACAATAATTTATATTACTTATAATTTTAAAAAGTTTCAAATCATCAGCATAAAGTAACAGTTGGCAATTAGAGATAACTTTGTGCAGATCATTAATGAATAGAATAAACAGAATTGGTCCACAATGACACCCTTGCGGAACCCCGGATGACACGTGAATCGGTTTCGATATAAAATTATTGATCTTGACGAACTGCGTTCTGTCCTTTAAATAAGAAGTGAACCACTCCACTGTGCCGGTAGAAAAACCAATTGAAGAAAGTTTATGCAATAACAAACTGATATCGATTCTCTCGAATGCCTTAGTGAAATCAGTATAAATAGTGTCTACTTGATGACGTTCATCTAATGCCTCCGATATAGACTGTTTATATTCAAGTAAATTGGATACGGTGGAGCGCCCATTTACAAAACTGTGCTGTTTGTTAGAAATAATTTGTTTCGAGAACCAAGATAGTTGAATGGATACTAATTTGTCTAACATTTTTGGGATGATGGTTGTATACAAACTCCTCTATAGTTCTCTACAAGATCTCTAGTACCAGATTTAAAAAGCGGGATGATATAGCTAGTTTTCCAAATAGAAGGAACCGATCCTAGTGCTAGTGACTTGTTAAACAAATCATGAATTGGATGGCGCAGGGAATAAATGCAATTTTGTAAGAAAAAGTTCGATATTTTATTAGGACCATAAGAATGTGTTGATTTAAGACTATTGATAACATTGAAAACATCTTGTATATTAATAATTAATTTACTGTCTAGAATGTTTGTTTCAAGATTATAATACAAATCAGAAGTATGTGAAGTAGTAGTTGAAACTTTATAAACTAAATATAAAACTAAAACAATTAGCTAAAACTGATGCGCTAGTATCGTATTGCGTTATTTCATTCGAAACAACATTCCACGATATGCCAGGAAGATTATAATCTCCAAAAATTATTAAATTATTGCACTTATAGAGTTCTACAATTTATTCCAAACCATTGCAATGTTGTTGATATTTTTCAATAGGTGGCCCCGGACTTATATAAACTCCACCAATTATAATCGAAGATTTATTCATTTTTAATAAAATAAACAAGTGTTCAATTGTATTATCACGTGAAATAAATGATGTTTAAAGTTATGTTTTACTGCAATAAGTATTCCGCCACCTCTAATTTCACCGTCAACAGTTCGGTCAGACCTATATACATTATAGTTTGTAATTTGTAGCTGGGCACTAGTTATATTCTCATATAGCCAAGTTTCCGTTATTACTATAATATCATAATCATTTAAATTAATAGCTAGTGAAAAGTCAAAAATTTTTGTCCTAAGACCTCCGCAATTATGGTAATAGATATTTAGTTTTTTGACACATTTGAAATAACATTTTTGTGTTCATCATTAAAGTTTAATAAATACGGCATCCCATTTTTATAAGCAATACGGAGATTTACTTCGCCCTTCGACTTTCTTAAATTTAATTGTTCTTTCAGAGCCCTATAATATTCTCTTTGTTTTAAGGTTTTATCGGCTCGAAGCATTGTTTCGCAATACAATATTGGAATGATCTTTGTTTTCAAAAATAATTTTTAGTGGCCTTGGTTTATCATTGCTACGTAATTTGCCTATTCTAATAGTTTTCATAGGCCTAATATTTATGTTACGAGATTCTAAAATATTATTTACAAGAATGTTATCCTGGCTCATACGTTCCTCAAGTACCTGCGCTATAGATTCATTGAGGTTGAATAAAATTACATGCGCTGCTCTAATGTGCCTGTCCTCAATTTTAGATAATATATCTTCATATAATTGATCAGCTTCCAATTTCATTTAGATAGTTCCGTTTCAAATTTTACATGATTATTCTCCAATTATACTATTCTAGTTTCAATGGCGTCAAAACGAGTGGTAACAAGATTTTTAATTTCATCTTTAAATATATTAAATTGGTCAATTAATAGTTTATACAGAGATTCGTTGGACAGAGGTAATTCAGATGATGAAGAGGGTAATGATTTGCAATTAGGACAAACCCATTCCAATTTGGAATTTAATATATTAATAATTTGATTATCATTCAAACCACTACATTTATTGTGAATATATTTTGCATATTTACCGCCGCATTTAATATAAGGGGTACTTGGTGTAACCCCACGATCACATATTTCGCATGAATTTACCATGTTTATTAATATTTAAATAAAGATAATTATAAAAAGAATATGGACAGAGTATAAACAATGGAAAATAACCGATAGAATCTCTTCTAACGCTCCAGACCGCTCCAATAGACCTTATACTTATATGCATAATCCCCAATATCCTACCCTTTGATTTCTAAGTCATTTATATAAGAAGCTTTCGGTAGTTTGTTTTCCCTTGATAGTAACCTTAATAAATTCAGATTAAATCATTGTTTCCTGTCAACAACAGCTATGGACCGGTGTTCACCTTTTTTGGTATTCATGAGCATAGTACAGTTTTTAACGGAGCTTTACTTTGGAGTAAACTCTTAGTCAAGATATTACCGTAATGGTGCCATCAATTGCCTGAGCATTGCACTAGTTACCCCCTTTGGGTAGATAGAACTATCAAGAACAAAAATTATTACAATAATAATGTAAATATTAAAATGTTAGTAAAAATATGGTTATATCTTGTCTACGTTAGTAATTATTAACCTATAACCTAAATTTAATTTTATGTATATGTAAAGTAGGCGTATATTTTTTCTATAATAAAAACTATAGTCAGTATTTCTATTTGATATTTTATTACAATACAATGCAAGAAGCATTCGTAACAAAAAATTGAACCTAGACATATTCCTAAAAGAACAAAATTATCCTTACCTAATAAATATATACGAACATTGGTTGCAAAGCCACGAAATTTCAATACTAATATTAATAATTATACATCATCAGTAGTTGTGGATATATTTATGAAAGTTAATAATCCCGTAAATGAAAAAATATGTCAATTGCGACATTATACCCAAACAAAACTAAATTATTTCAGAAATATCTATCCAAAGCTGATTGGTCTACCATATTAATTTGGACGGTATGTTACTTTTTATGTAGAATCTAAATACTAAATATAGTATTCCATTTGAAATAAGGAAGTTGATGTTGACTTCCGGTATAACCGGAATAATCTTGAAAATATTTTAATTAAATAGAGCACACTTGATTACATAAGCCATGAAAATTTCACAAAAATACATTCATTAAAATTCCATAAACTTTTGATGTGCGGTTTCGATGGGAAACCCTGTATAGCATCCCATGCTATATTGTGACGGATGTTGCCGAACTGGTGGCACTACCTTTAACAGATATAATCAACACATCATTTGATATCGAACAACTTAAACAATCTAAAATAACACCTATATACAAAATGGGTGATAAACAATTACCAGAAAATTACAGGAGTGTAGCAAATCAATCGGTATTTGTAAAAATAATCGATAAATCAATGAATAATAAAAACCTAACAAATTATTTTATTTCAAATCACTTGTTATCCATCACAGTTAACGGATTCAATTAGGGTAAAAGCACGTTAACGGCTTTATATGAAGTGATAAAATATGTGCTGCAACATCTAGATGCAAATAAAAAGGTTGTCGGTATATTTTATGACTACAAAAAGGCATTCAATGCGGTGGACCACAAGCTGTAAATCGCAAAACTTAAATACTATGGCCTTTCGGAGACTTTGATGACATGGTTCAAAAGTTACTTAAGCAACCGAACCAATATGTTTAAATTAATCACAAGTAAAATTAGTTCCTCATACATCAACTATCAAAACTGTACAAATATAATTTATAGCAACGACCTGTACAGAAATTGTTCATTGACGCCCAATACATTACTTAGACAATATGCCGACGACACTGCAATTCTAATCGAAAGTGATAATTTTGAAACCACAACAAACAATAGTAATACAATTACAAAACAATTCGAGGAATGGAGCAATAAAAATAATGTGCTCTTAAATTCAAAAACATCAGCCGTGATAGAAACACGACAATGCTATAAAAAAGCTAAAAGATAAAAAGTTTAATATTTATATATCTGTCATGCTGACATTAACAGCCAGAAAATTCTCTCCGAAAAAGGGGAAAAATACACTAAACAAAAGTAAATACTGAAGATTCCAGATGTCGAAGAGGATACTAGCTTCCTCAACATCATGGTAAAGAAAGGGTTAGAGTGGAAGACCATATTTAATTGTGAACTCCGCCTGTGCTCCTTTTGCCCAAAATTTAATGTATGTTTTTATTTTTATTATTATGTTTATTGTGAATTATTCAAGAAAGGAGACCAAAGATAAATAAATAAATAAATAATACTTGTCAAGAAATTTCAACAAAGGGTCATCTCATTAAGTAGAATTAATAATTGTTAATTGCAACGCCTATTTTCTATAATCTTATATACTTCTGGAAATGAATTGTAAAATATGTTTGTTGATTCAAACATGGAACATAACACAATTAGTGTGAACGTTGAGCGAGTAACATGCGTTAGTATAGCTCCTAATAATTAGTAAATTTATGTCATTTAGTGCTACACATAATTATTAGTTTTGTACTTTTCTTGAAGCTGGATGAACTGTGCATTATTTAATGTAAGTGTGTGGCTTATTTTTATTATAATTAAGAAGTTATAGTGATTAAATTGATGAGTTTAGAGGTTAAACGTTTAGCGTTTAACGCGATTAATATAAACACTCGCCAGTATTTGGTACACTTTTTTTACCTTTTCGGCCTTAATCGATTGAATATTAATATCTATTAGATATACATTTAATTTCAAGCAAATATTTTATTTCCTTGTGTTTCATTTATTTTATGTTACCCTTCCGTGGCCTTATTTGTTTGTATTAGTTAGTCACCCTGATCGGCCCCTGGGTGTGAAGTGTGTTCCCTGTTTATTTTTTAATTTGTTTATTTCCCTTTATTTATTTCTGTATTGATAAAAAATCCATAGTGATTTAAAATGGCTCATGTTTGTGTTACTTGTAAATGCAATATTAATAAACGAACACCGGCGTTGAAATTTAATAAGTGCAACGAATGGAAACATTTAGCATGTTTTAATTTCATTGAGAAAAATAATGCAGACAAAAAGGAAAAATGGTTATGTTTAACGCGTTTTTCAGTAACGAATGATAACATGATTACTTTATCATCTCTCGAGTCAACCATAGCTTCCATTCTTGACAAACAATTAATCATTTGATGCTTGAAGCCATTACTTTGTGATACATTTTGAAAATTAGGACGATAAATAAAATTCACTTTGTTGTTATCACACACGGTTTTTATTATTAGTGACCGGTTTCGACCATTACATGGTCATTTTCAAACTACAATTAAATTACAAATTTTCTTTAGGCGGTATTTATAACAAGCAGGTAAAACGTAGATTACATATATAATTAGGCGGTATACAAATTAACAAAAGAGGATTATATTATTATGGCGTTAAAAATAGATGAGTATATTGTCTCCGTCTGGTCGTTGATTAGCGGGTTTTCCAGATTACGGTGGGCTTTATGTATTTCCAGTGATTCCAGTAGATCCAGCTTAGGGCCTTTGTCGCAAAAGTGAAGGATTTCCAGGGGGTTAATGTCCGGTGTATGATTATTTTCTAAG